>CM041776.1:496792526-497063090 GCA_023374045.1 Limonium bicolor
TGAAAAATTCCAGTGAATTGAGATCCATAGGGACTGCCGAACTAAAAATTTTGCCGAATTCTGCTATGCGGACGGTCATTCCAGTGCTGTCTCCATCCCTTCCCTGCCTCCACTGCTAAATCCCTAAGTCACCTCTGGGTTTCATCAATCACGTCTAGCTCCTTCATTGTTATCGATTTCTTCCTCATCGATGGTCAGATTCAATCCGCTATGGACATCGTGCTCCTTGTGCAACCCAGATCAGTGGTGCAATTTGAAATCTGACTTGGGGCGAAGAGTCTATGCCTCTCGTGCTTTTTATCTTCCAAACATAAACTGCAGGAGCAGGGAGTCTTTGTTGTGCTCATCTTTACCTATTGTGACAGAACCAAGGTTAGAATCTAGGTCCTTAGTACAGAGCTCTCCAGCTCACATTCTCATGTATTTCAAGATTGCATGTGCCGATTAAAGGGGTAGATGTCTAGAAAGGACTATGATGGATTGGTTATGGGGGTAGAAACAAGAGGAAAGCTGGTGCAGAAGAGGTTCAATTGGGGCAAATTGAAATCGCGAAAGATAAGGAACTTCAATCTGGCAAATTGGTGACAAGGACTTCAATATGGGTTCCTTTTACAATTGATTTCGCACCTGAGGAGGACCACAATCCGGCTGTTATGGTCATCTTAGGGCATCCACAATGGTTTTAAGTTTCTTAACACATTCCTAGGTGCCATGTCATCTAAAAATTATATTTTATTACTTAAGGAACTCTATTCACTATAATAACAAAGTTTCTTAATCTTCTCTCTCTTAATGAACAACCAATAAACTATCACTATTTAGATGTGAGATAAAATATGAAAGAGAGAGATACACATAGGTGGGTCTAATGTGTCATAAAAAGTGGGGTTCTTATTTAAGAACCTTGGAGAGAGAAAATGAGTGGAATCCACACCATTGTAGAACATTTCACATATGTAACCGTGTCAAGAACCCTATTATGGATACCCTACCTTTTTCCGTATCCAATCGGGGTTTCATTTCCAGATCGCCAATTCTAGGGTGGGTGGGCCGCTCCTTTCACTTTTCTCGTATTTCGATACCCGGTCTCAAGATTCGGCGGCCCTGTGGTTCTCTGTCTTTGTCTTAGTGATGTGAATAAAAGACTTTCTAGTTGGCTGCGGTGCAATCAAGCCCTTAGTTCATGAATCTAGATAAGAGAACGATGCAAATCTTTTAAAGCTAGTTGTTGCGGATGAATGCGGTGGTACAGCAGGAGCCATATCAGTTCAGGCAAGTGGAGCAGATGATAATAATGGTTGACGGAGGAACAGATGATGGTGTTGTTTTATCGATGGTCGAAAAATGGCATCAAGTTATCTTTGTCATGCTTTGTCGGTTTAGTATTAGTTGCTTTAGTTTTAGGATTAGTCATAGCATTTTGTCTAATATTTGAGTCGGGTTTCTGGTTGGTTTTTGCCTTGCTACTTGTGCGATAATCCATGTGGCCCTAGTTGCTTATAGTAGTATTCTCATGTATAATTTGTTGGATGTTGATGCTTTTGTTCTGCTGGTTTGTATTTGAAATGGCTATTGGATGATGATGCTCCTGGTTGTAATTTGATTGCTTTGCCTTAGGGTAGTAATGAAGATTTCATGAAATTGAAGTACGTGGTTTAAAAAAAAAAGTTTCTCAACCCGGCTAAGCTCTATCCAAGATCCATTCAACCATCTGTTCTGTCCTAGTCTAACCAATTTCGGCTTTCGGCCTAAAGCTCTATCCAAGTTCGGCACGAGTTCTGGCTGCCAGTTGTCCGTGTGATGTGCAAGTCTTGTACGAGCTGGTCACTGTTTTATACAAATGCATTAGTAGTTTCGCCTTTCCTATTTCTTAAATTTTCATTTCAAAATTTAACAAGAGGATTTAACAAGTATTCATAAGTGAATAGAATAGTGTATAGAGGAAGTTTTATAGTGAATAGCAAGTAAGGTAACCCATGCCTTATGAGAAGACTGATTCGTGTAGGAAGAGTTGGTGGCTAGTATGATAACAGTGTTGCTCTTTGAACCTCTCACTGCTTGGGAGCTTACGGGTTCATGTTCTATTTCACTCTCTAATGGGGTTCTTTTCACCCTTCTCTCACGATACTACTACCTCGTTATTGGTCACCCAGGAGTATTTAACCTTGCAAGGTAGTCCTTGCTGATTCACACGGTTACGATTCTACCATATATATCTTTTTCATTCTATCAAAAATCTATTTTATTGTATAGACGCTTATAACATCCCCCTCTATGACTTGCTCACCCTCGTGGGAACGCGGCCATTGTAGCACGTGTGTCGCCCTGGGCATAAGGGGCATGATGAATTGACATCATTATCACCTTCATCTAGCTTATCATCGGCAGTCCCATTCCATTCGTGTGGATTTTTCTGGTCAAGTGCCAATAATTATCAAAGGACTTGATATATTTATAATTTGGTTAAGAAATTTAAATAAATTTAATCAAAATTTCGCAAATGCTTGTAAGGGTGAGCAAAAGGGGTGGTTAGTTTGGTTACTGTTTTTTTGTTCGACCATAGAAGTTAAATCTACAAAAGTTTTGTTATTTCGGTTAAAATGGTTATCCGTAATAAAGTACGGTTCAGTTATCGATATTGAAATCCAAACTTTGGTTATCCACAAATAACCGAACTTTTATATAAATTTTTTTTCTTAACCCAAAAATTTTATCCAATACTTCACTCACTCAATTAGGTTTAGGTTTCAGCTGCTTTTGTCGGTTATTTCATCATGGCCGTCTTAGAAAAATTTAGGGCCCTGTGCTCAATATGTAAATTGAGATATTAATACATAAAAAATCATGTAAATATAAAATAGCTATTAAAATTTTATCATGAATCCACTATTTTTATTTTTCAAAATGAGGGCTAATATAACATTTATAAAAATAACAAACATTTCACTTGAGAATAGTCATCCTTCTAGCATTCTTTGAAGCAAAATCATCTACTAAATCTTCATATGAGATTTGCTCCAATAGATCATTCTCGATCGCTATCATTGCCAATCCATTAAGTCTTTTTTGAGACATTGAAGAATGCATATACGACTTCAACAACTTCAATCTTGATAAACTTCTTTCTACATAGACAACAGTAACTTGAATAATTAACAAAATTCTATATGCAATTGTTGCATTATGAAAACAATCTACATACATCAAATAATTCAAAATAAAAAGAGGTCCCATCTTTTCATTAGGCAAAAGCTCTCTAAGTAACTTAATCTCCACCTTCAGATCATTTCCGCTGATATCAGATTATTCACAATTGTTAAGTGCATTTTCAACACAAGCAACAAGACTCAAGGCTAATATCATCTATTGAACGCAACTTGTTAGATGTAGAGAGGAAACCAAAAATATTTTCATATTCTTGATAGTGTTCAACACTTGTTTTCAAGGAAGAAATTGCTTGATCTACAATGCACAAGAAATAATTAACCCTAAAAGATTCCTCAGGAGATAATACCGGCATATCATTTTGATTCTCATCAAACCGCCTCTTTCTTCGAATTTCACGCCTTACAGAAAACACATGATCAATATTCATTTCAACAGAGTATTAATAGCATCATGATAACCATTTTCTCTACACTTCTCAAAAATGAAATAAACCCTTTATTTCATCAATAGCAACATCAATGAGCATATCATTCAACTGTAAATGCTTACTAACTAAATTAATTGCAAATAATTATATCATACCAAATGATAATTGAAAAAAGAAATTCATAATCACCAAGATCATTTTTCGCTAGTGAATTAACTTCACTTCTTATTTTAGAATCATTATCAGATTCCACAACTTGAAGTAAAGCTTGTCGTAGCTCCACAATTTGAAATCTTATAGCTTTAACCAAACAACACACAATTCCAAAATAATTACCGACTGACAATCGATTCTCAGTCGTAGCTCGACTTCAACCAAACAACACCGCCTAGTCCTTGACTGATTTTCGGTCGCGGCTCGATTGGCATGAAATAAGTATATAACATAATTTTACCTACAGACAACCGATTCCACGTTGAGACTCGGCGTCCAACCAAACGACAACTTGTACACAATTCATCACGTCTGGCTCTCGGTCGTGGCTGAGTTCCTACACAAATCATATGTGCATGCATGCCTGTGATTAGTGATTCATTAACGATGCTACATTGTTCCTTTATTCTCTTTAGAGTCCTATGTAAGGAGGTTATCAGGAAATATATCTATGTAGAATGTTCTAGAGTCCAACCTGTAATCCTAGTTTAAACATAAAGTATACAAGCGCTTAAGGGTGAGCAAACGGTTATAACAGATATTTATCAAACGAAGTTTGAAATAGAGTACGGTGTTCGGTTATTTCAGTTATAATTGAATAAACCGAATTTAGTTACTATATCTGTTTTAACAGATAACCGTTTTTCAACCGATAACCATATTATATATTACACTGATAATCGTTAACCGCTTGATAACCAAAGTTCCAGAAATAACCAAAATAACTGAACTTTCATAAATAACTGAACTTTCTAAAATAACTGAAATAACCGAACTTTCTGATCATTACTTTAAATTTTTTGTGCGCCTCATTTATTTGGATACTTTTTATTTAGTGTTTTATACTTTAACCATTTTTTTATTTGGATTTTTATTAACGTAACTATTATAACCAAGCATAATGTTTGTTTTTTAGGTGTTTATTTTGAAGGGTGGAATGATTGCTCCTTACCGTAATCAAATAAGTGACTAAAACTTGGAGCGTAAAGGAGAAAGAACAACAAATTGCATCAATCACTAAATTCCAGGTTTTATCTTTTCTACTCCTATTTCGGACGGAAGTCAGAACAAACCCAGAATGCTATCTCTCGAATCTCTCACGTGTCCGGCTCTTCTGTACGACATTGTGGTCCGGACGCTTTCGGAAGGACAATTATATTTACGAGCACGAGTGCAGTGCCGAGGATTCTTATTATATTTCTTTCCAGCCCGTGTGTCCGACCCTGTGACCCGGACAGGTGGTCCGTACGTCTCACAAACTGCAAAATCTCGCTTGACGCTCTGAGCCACGTCCGACCCTGTGACCCAGACATCCTAGCCGGATGTGTGTATTTTATGTCTAGAATTTCTATTTAAGCAAGTGACACGAGGCACAAAACAACAATCACCATTTTGCACACAGCGCCTCTCTTCTTCATTCACTCACACCTGTAACCCTAACTTGCAAGAGGTACATCACCATCACCATCACCATCTTCATCCATCATCATCAACCTTTCTCCTAGCATCGTAGAACTAGATAGTAGAGCAGATTCAAGAGTCATCCATTCTCACGAGATGAATTCTCTACTATCTTCTACAATCTATTTTACGAATATGCTAGGCTAAAAGGATTTGACTTTAGGGGAGGGCTGTAGTATTTTAGATATGATTTAGTTTTATCTTTCTGCAGTTTGTATGCGAGATTTCTTGGATTGTTTCAGATTAATGTTATTCTTTGCGATTCTCCTTTAATCTCGTGAATTATCTGAGTTGCCTTGCAAATCTTATTGCGAACTGATCAGTGAGTAATAGGAAGATCTTGTTAATCTGAAAATCTGTGGAGAATCGAATTGGATAGATTAGGTTTTCCTCCAGGGGCTAAATTAATTCTTTGTGCTTAATCCACCTATATGTTTTCTGCTTGTTTCTGGATTAGAACTCACATGTTCTGTTAGGTGAGCTTCCTTAAAACTAGGATTTAGTTCAAAGAAGATACTTTAAGAATTAGCCAATCCAATCTCGTGTAAAACTATGGAAATTGTTAGATCTATCCAAGAGAAACAGCTTGAACCCGAAGTTCCATCTCAATCCTTACTTTTCACCCAATTTATGTATTTGTTTATTTACAATTTTTCTCACTATTTTAGTTCAACAAAACAACCCACAACAACCCCTCCTACTTTCTCTTTAGTTTTCTAGGACTAGATTTAATTACTAAGTCCTCGTGGATTCGACCTCGGTAACAACTTGCTTAATTTGCTTTATTATTGTGACCGGGTATTTTGCAACCTGTAGGGATTTAATTTATTAATTTCTAGGATTAGTTTCTTAGCTTTTAGTAGGTTACATTGCCTGTTTGCAATGAGTTTTCAACCAACCTGTAAATATTATACTTCTCATGCAATTACAAAAATGTGCAATATCCCATTCACAGAATACACGCTAAACACATTAATTCCGTTAAATACATTAATCCAAACACACATTACAAATTTCATCACTCTTATATGTGGTGGTATCTAGGTAATGTTCAGATCACACCACCACTTTGATATTATCTACAAGATGAAAAACAACAGTAAAAAGAAGAAGAAGAAGAATAACTGAAATACTCAGACATCAAGAGGTGGAAGAGTAGGCTCGTACTTCAGATGACCAGATGTATACTTTCCATACTATATATGCAAATATATTTGGTAATTGAAATACCCCAAACCTTGATATGTTAGTTAAATATATAATTATTATATTTTAAGGCTTATTCTAGTCATTAAGAACATGTGGGAAAAATTCCCGAAGGAAACGGATCCAAATAGTGAATTAAAAAGGCAAAACGAGCTTTAAAGCACGTTTTTCGAGAAACCCGGGAAATGTAATTTTAAACGGGTTTAAAAGACTAGTAAAAAATTTATGGTCAATTATATGGCTAAAATTAAATATTAGTCAAGGTCTAGGACCATAAAAATAAATAAAACAAAAATCCGGAAACCGGACCCGGACTGTTAAAACTGACAGTTCGGGAATTAACGGGTGTTATCTGCTAACGACCAAATGCCACTCTCTCACATTGTAAAATAAAAATCAAATTTGGTCCCCCTCTTTTGTGTCTCACGTGAGAGCCCCCTCTCACTCACCCATCTAATTCTACTTTACTCACAAAAATACAAAAACAACAAAAAGCAAAAAGTACTACTTACTTTATTCTCTCTCTCACACCATACTCTCTCACACTCTCTCTCCCTCATTCTCTTGTGTCCCACGATTTGCTCCCCTCTTCCCCAGCCTTCCTTCTTTTGCTCCTCTAATGGCGATTCCACAAGCCAAAGAGCAACCCCAACTTCATCTCCTTGTAACTTCTTCATCTTAGCTCCAAATCAAGAAATTTTTACACCAAAATACTCCTCTCATCTTGGGGATTATTTTCCACCTTTTAAAATCTCAAAACTTCATACTTCATTTCCATGGGTATACCACATTTTGAAGAGGAAGCTCCATATTCTTGAAGCCAAACATCTCCTTGTTGTTCTAAGGTAAGAAAGAACTCAAAAACCCATTCATTTCCCTATTCCCTATGGTGGCCGATTTTGGTGGGTACTAAACACCATTGTTTTCTCTCCATTTTAGCTTGTTCAATCTTTTAGATGTGTTGGAGCTAGCCCAAATTCCATTACCAAAAACTTCATCTTGAAGTAGAAGGTAATTCCCTCTTATGATGTTTCAAATATTGATTCTAGGGTTAATGGAATAATAGTCATGAACCCTTCACTCATTGTATTTTGGCATGGTCATTAGTGTAACAATTTGTCCCGTTGAGTACCGATTGTGGAACAAGAAGTAAAGAGAAAGGGAAAGCTTGGAAAGAAAACCCAAGGTAATTAACTTACCTTGGACTAGTGTGTGATCTATGAATGTGTTTATGTTTGAGCAATATAAATGTTCAGTGAAATGCAGGTGTTGCTAATAGTATGAGGAAATTTAGTGTTTAATTTAATGTCGTTTAAGGGCCTAAGAGCCAAGCTTGTAAGGTTTATGGATATTGAGGGCTATTGTGGTGTAAATGGTGAATTGTAAGTGGGTTTTGGTGCCTTGGATGAATTGATGGTTGGAGTGTTTTAGTGGGTTAAAAGATGAGTGGGAACATGTAGGAATTATGGGGAGATCATGTCAAAATTTGTGTAGAAATATAATGGTTCAAATGCATTTCTAGGTGGGAACAAACTAGCGAACTACAAGTGTTTTGAGAGAGTATTTGAGGAACTAAGAAATAAACTTGTAAATGAAATTGGAAGGGGATATATGAAGGTTTTAGTGTACCAAATGATGTTAGAACACACTAGGAGGCTTGTGGAGAAGTTTGGAAAAGATTTGACTATTGTTGGGCAGATTCTGGTGGCGTCCGACCCAGAGGTCCGACCCACAGTTGGGTCGGACGGCCTCTGTTGGTCACTCGTAGTTGCTTCTGGAATGGTCCGACCCAGCTGGTTGGGTCAGACATGGGTCGGACGGGCGCGTTTGGATAGACGGAGAAGATTCTGTAATGGTCCGACCCAGAAGGTTGGGTCGGACATGGGTCGGACGGGAGAGACTAAAAGACGGTAATGTTTCTGTAATGGTCCGACCCAGATGGTTGGGTCGGACATGGGTCGGACCAAGTAGAGATTTTCAGACCCAAAGGTTACTGGAAGGGTCCGACCCAGTTGGTGGGTCGGACGGTGGGTCGGACAGACCAAAACCTACAAAAAAAAAATGGAAAAAAAATATGGTAAATGTAGTTAATCCTAGGGGGTATAATGAAGGTAATCTAGGGTAAGGTTAGGCATTTAAAACATGTCATATAATCATGTAAAATACTTAGTAAAGCTCGAAGTTAAGTAAACTAATTGACCGACGTTATCAATCATGTTTAGGAACAACGTACGGTGGAACACTAGAGCGGCAAGGACCAAGGTATGGTTTTCTTGCAGTCTGTTGCCTACCGGTTTACACCGGCTTGTGTGTTGCTTGTTTTTCTATGTGTTTACAACCTTGTAAGATTAAATCATGAAATGAGTTTACAGTTCTTATTATTAATGTGACGTGTGCGTACCGATACCGGTAACCTCGAATGCGTGCTAACTGTTGATTAACCAAAGCTAGGAAACGTGAGAGAACGGTATCCGGTAATAACGTCCCCAACCTAAGGAACGTTCTAACCACGGCTATGTATGCTTAGTTGTGGTATTTGTTGTTGAATTATGCCTTGCTTCCCTTGTATGCCTAACTGACTTAAACACTTACTTGTGTGAGATATTGTTAAGCTCCCATTGTGGGACTTCTAACGAGTGCTAACCCGGGGAGTGAGGAATCCGGTCGTTCCGGTCACGCGTGTATGTATGGGTGTCGACATCTGAATCAGATTCGGCTCTCTCCTTATGTTAGGGTAGTTTTCCTTTTATGGGGAATTCGACCTCCCATTAGCTTAGCCAAAGCTTACCTACCTGACTTCCACTCGGGCTAGGGGGAAATTATGTGTTGATGTGTACGGGTAATCATACCCGTCTCATCTTTTAAGTTAAGTTATTCAGTTGACTAACAAACAGTAATGTGATATGTGTTAAGCTCAACATGAGGATGAAGTCATCCTCTAGGCTTATGAGTTGACTAACCATGTTGGTTGTTCCCTAAAATGAATTGTTTCACCATGTATGTGTTGTTATCGACCCGCAATGATTCTTGTTAAGTATATGCATGTTGTATGTTAAAATCAATGCCATGTTATAATGACAAATAGTTACGTGTATCCCGGTAGTCAGCGGGCTGCACGTTAACCATGCCAGCAAAAGGTTGCTGACCCCCTTTGGGGGCTTTTATTGCAGGATGAGGATCGAGGAAGCACAATGGCTTTAGATCCTAGATTGATGATACGTTTGTTATTTTTGGATATTGAACCCGAGTAGTGCTTATACACTCGTGGTCTCATATTTTGGCGGACGTAAATGAAATACCCCAAACCTTGATATGTGGTTTAAATATCAAACTATGGTATGTAAAGGCTAAAAAGTGCCTTAGTAACATCAGTGGACAATTTAGACCATAGTAAATGCAATAAAACATTAAGACATAGTTTGAGCAAAAACATGCTCTAAGCTATGAGTGAACTTGGTTAGGACCCAAAGAGCCTACCAAGCCTTAATAATATTCAATTATGATTTAATAAGGCTAAATAAGTCCTTAGGAAACCTTGGTGGGCAGTTAAACCAAATAAAACACAAGAAAATGCCTTAAAGTCAATATGAGCAAAAATGTGCTCTAAGCTTGGGATAAATTTGTATAAGACCTAATGGTCATACCTATACCTTATAAATATGTTAATGAACATATTAAATCAATTACCAAAGAAAACCAAGCTTGAAAACAAGTTAAAACACAAAATGTGCTTTAAGGAGTCTTAAAGCACGTTTTTGAAAAATTGTCTTGTAAATGAGTTTTGAATGGCTAAATGTCCATCATTACTCTTTAATTAACATGTGTACTATATAGTATCACATTTGGGTGGCTATATCAATGGGAAATCAAAAATTTCACAACAATGTGCCTTGTTTTAGTGAATAGTGATTTTTATAAGCTAGTTTGTAACATATGATGTTATAAGTAATTAAATTGACCAACAAAGACTATAATACCCTTATGTAATAAAGGGGGGCCGGTTTTCTTAAGTTTGGTGACTCACCACTCATTTGTTAACTTGTTAAAGAAACAAAGATGACTAATATAGTTACTATTTGCTTTTTAAGTACAAATATCTTCCAAAAAGTAAACTTATCTCATTTCTCTCATTCCTTTCTTCATTTTCACACGGCTCCACTCTCTTCTTCCTCTCTTCTTCTCTGTTCTCACGTTCATACAGCACCACCACCATGGAAGTCCACCTTTGAACCCTTGTAAAACCTAGCTCACTTAACCAAATCAAAAACAAACACCACCATTCTCTTCCTCTCATCAAGCTCTTCATTTCTATCTTCTCAAAATTTGAAGATCACCATTTTGGTGCCATGGAGTTCCACCATTGATGGAGCTTGAGCTTGTCTTTCCACATATTATTGATCTCCTTTGCTCCTAGGTAAGGAATCTCAAAGAAAAATCAAGTTTCCTCCATGTTTTGTGTGTGACCGAAAATATTCATTGATGGAGCTCCTTGTGTTGCTTTGTTCTAGCTCCATTTGAATCTTTCAAGGACTAGGTGGAGTCCTCTCTTCATAGATATTCAAACTCTCTTCAAAGATCAAGGTAAAACAACTACATTAATGTTTTTGAAACAATGTAAACCTAGGGTTTACAATGAGATGGAGCTTAAAGCTTGAATACTCATTATGTTGTTTGTATAATGTTTAGTAGTTGGCAAGGAACCAAATGCCTTACCGGTTTTGTAAGGAAACAAGAAAGAAATTTGGGAGAAAAGAGGTAAATATGCTATCTTAATGTGGTTTAATGCCTTAGGAGAAATGAGCTTATATTGCTTGTTAAAATGATCTAAGGAGCCAAAGGTGAATGACCTAGTGAAATGCTCTCAAGAAGTTTATTAAGGGCATATGTATTGTTGGGTGTATTTGCAGGTCAAAGGCATTATTTATGTGGGAAATTCAGTGTTTAAGGTTTATGCAATTTAAGGGCCTAAGAGCCATGTTATTTAAGGGCCTAAGTGCCAAGCAATTTAAGTTATGCACTATATTGTGATGTAGTGCTTAATGTGTGAAGTTGTGTGTAAAAATGTTCTTGATGGATTTTAGGTGTTCTTGAATGAAATAAGGTAAAAACCTAAGTGTTTGGATGTGAGTATATACAAGAGAAGCTATGGCCAAATTTGGGAAATGTGTAAGAAGTTCTAAATGTTTTAAGAAAGTCTTGGTGAACTAGGAAGTGTTAAAGGTGAATAAATGTTTACTTGAGAAGAAAACATGTATTAAGGTGATTTAGAGTGATGCAAGAATTTAGGTGTTATCTTGGAAGTTCTAGGAATTCAATGTGTGTTTTGAGAGTGTATTAAAAAGTCTTGGAGAAGTTTGTTTAAGGTTTGGGTAATGTTGATGAATAAGGAGAATGATGTTTAAGTAAGGTTTTGAGAAAAGAATTCAAGAAGTTGTAAAAAGGAGATTTAGTTAGTAAGAAAAGAAGTTGGAGATGATGTTAAGGTGTAGAGGAAACACCTTGGTGTAGTGGTCATTATTGGTGAACTACCACTTATAAATCATAAGGAGAAAACACCCCAAGTGCTAGGAACTTTGTAAGCAGTTTGTGAATGATAAAATGGTTTTGGTGAGTGATTTAAAGAGTTTAGCACATGGATAAAGGTGTGTTTGAAGTGCCCAAATGTGGTTAGGGTATACTAGGATATATGGGGTGAAGTTTGGAGTTGAATGTAAAAAGGAAAACAAAGATCTGGGGCAGACCGGACTTGCGACCGGACTTGCAAGTTCGGTCGGGCCCAGTTTACCCTATGGGAATTAGTTTCTGGAATGGACCGGACATAGGACCGGACTTACAAGTCCGGTCGGAGTAGAAAAATTTTGACGGAAATGTGTTCTGGAATCGACCGGACTTGGGTAAGTCCGGTCGGCAAGTCCGGTCGGACCAAAAACATGGTTTAAGGTTATGAAATGATATGTAATGATGGGGATGGTAGGTAATGAGGTTATAAGGTTGTTATGGACATGTTAGGTGAGTTTAAATGCAATTAAGTGGGTGAAAAGTTGTATCAAAATGTAAAAGTAAAACAAGTTAAAATGTAAAGTTATGTAACAAAGTTAACGGGGAAAGTTAAGCATTAGACATTAAATAATCAAGCAAACCCCGATGTTAATAAAAACACATGTGATGTTAACAGTTGTTCGAGAATCGCTCGAGGAACATAAGTGGACGTGGTAAAGTGGACTCCGGTGACAGGTATGGTTTTCTTGCAACCTGTGTCCTACCGGATTACACCGGCTTGTATGCCAATGTGTTTTTCTGTATGTTTGCCACGTTGTAAGATAAAACATGTAATGAGTTTACAGTAATTCATATATGTGGCGTGTTCAGCTCCGATACCATTTAACCTCGGCAGTGTTAACCATAGTTAACTGAGTCTAGGATCACATGAGAGTTCGGTATTCGGAGTAAACGACCCGAACCATGGGACGTACTAACCACGGCTATGCGTGTGTTAAATGTGTGATATGTGTATGTGAATGTAGGGATCTCCCTTGTGTGTCTAACACAGTTGTAATACTGTATGATGTGTAGATGTGATAGACTCCATAGTGGGGTTCTAACTAATATCTAAAGTAAGTATGTACTAACAGTGGTGAGGAATCCGGTTTGGCCGGTCGCGCGTTGTTTGGGAGAGGGTATCCTTTGTAGCCTTACCCTTCTCTTTGTTATGGTTGTTTCCCTCACGGGTTATGATCTCCCATTAGCTTATTCCAAAGCTTAGCTATTCTGACTTATGATCGGTTTAGGGGGAACATGTGTTTGTGGGGTGTGTTCGGGCCTCCAAACCCGAACCGCCTTAACTTAAGTTACTCGTCCAACTATTAGGACGGTAATGAGTGTTGTTGTTATTGTATAACGAGCTTATCATGAGACTGGCAACATTCTCTAGGCTCACCAGTGTATAAACAATGTTTGGGTCGGTTCCTAGAGAACCACTCCCGTTATGTTAGGTATTTTGTTGTGATGCAATATCTGTTGCGGTATTACGTTGTGCACGTGGAAACGTGCAAAGTGTTGTTAAGTGTTGTATGCAGTGTATGTTGTAGGTTGTATAATGTGGAGTGTGTGGATCATGGATATGATTCCCAGTTTGTGATAAGAGGCGTTTAAGGATAACCCGATTTAAGGGTATGTGTCGTCTATTAAGGAAGTAGCTCCATTAGAGGAGGAACACTCTAGGGATGATGAATACCATGAGTGACTTATTAAGTAAGGATATATTATCCGTTTGTTGAGCCCGTTGAGGCGAATGATTATTTGTTGTGTATTTACAGTTGCATGTATGATTTAAAAATAATCAACCGCATGCTAAGACGACAATTAGTTGTGCGTGGCCCGGTAGCATGTGGGCTGCGGGATTACCATACCAGCAAAGGTGCTGAGCCCCTTGGGGGCCACCCTTCTCTTCTTTTCCTATTTCAGGTACGAAGTGCTGGAAGCCGTTCGAGAGTAGGACGGGTAGTCATTGTACATGGGTAAACATTTAAGTGTATATACAGTAGGTGTAGTAAGACCGAAATTGTTGTCGGCACCAGTTTATTAATACTCGGTATAGTTGGAAGGTGTACGTTGTTGTTGTTGTTAATGGAAATGGATAGTAATGTGTAGTCGCTCGGGAATTTAGCCCATCAGACCGGTACAATGTATGTGTATTAGCCTTGTTAGCCACGTGGGTGGCTAACGGCGTGTAACACCAATGAGTTAAGTAATGTGATGAGGTTGTTTTTCCGCTGCAGTTTATTGTAAGTGTGTTAATGTTGGATGGGGTGTTACAAAAAGTGGTATCAGAGCGAAGTATCGCTCTGATGACTGAATTACCGAGCTTAGGAAGTACCGAGTTAGGATTTTAGTACTTTGGGTTAAGGGTTGAGTGATAGCGTGAGAGATACGCTAGTAAGGAACTACCAGTGAATACTGGAAACCTACTATGTCCAACCCGCCCCCCACAACCCCTGTTTTATAACTTGGGAAACAACGCCAGAGAGATGGAAGTCCTCTCTTACTCGGGAATACCCGATCTGGCTGTTATTAAGTACCTCTAAAGGTACGGAGAACCTGTCACACGGTAGATCCCGAAAACTGGGAATCCCGGAGACGGTCTCCATCTGAACAATGTTAACCGCATTTCATAGCAATGAATGAAGGATCTTGTGTATAGAGGAATAGAATTTCCGGTAACCTGGGTCGACATGCTAAGCAGTCGAGAAAAACCAACTTGCAACACACCAACCGTGCAACAGGCAAGAAGTGGATTAGTGAAACCGAGACAAGTGTCTACGGGACCACAGTTGACAAACAACACACCAACGGTGTACCAACCGATAAAGGAACTGCAACGTAGTGCCCAAACAAGAGACAAGTCTCAGTAACCACGACAATGCGTGGAACGGGCTACAAAGAGAATATAATATTAAGACAAAAGGGTCTCCCAGAATGGGAAACACCCTAGTTGATGATCGTCAGGTGAAGACAGTGAGAAGTCACCTAGAAGAGTTATTATCAAGACAGTAAGATCAGTGAGGGCCAACAAGGCCACTGATGACAGTATGGGTAAAAACAATACCACAACCAGTATGTGTTAAACCGATAGCCAGTTAGCATGGCGCACTTGCCATAGCAAGTGCTGCTATAACAGGGCTGTTCGGGAAATTTATAATCACTACAAAGTACTTGGTGAAGTACCATGAAGTTAAGTGAGATCATTGTAACCGTGGAAGGGCTTAATAGCCTAACCTCTGTAATTATAAGTGCACCAGTCAGCAAGAAGCTAGACTTGGCTAAGGTAAGAAGATGTTGTGAAACCATGAAAATTTTTCTTTAAACCCAGATTTATACAAACCCTTTTCTTTTCAAAACCAGATTTTCTTTCAAACCAACACTTCTTTCCAACCTTCTTTTAAACCAAACCAGTAAAACCAAGGACAGTTGGCGAGGATACAACAATGGATAGACTTTCCCTCGATTAAGTTCGGGAAGTAAGGAATGAATATTGTCACGGGACAATATAAGGGAGTTGACAACAGAATGCTTCGCCTAGGCGTGTGACGGACACTACGAGTGTACCAACTGAATTGTGGGACGACCGCACTCCGATAGGAGCTTGTGGGCCTGACAGACCTACTTATGGGTTAGTTGGGTAAGTAGCAATGTATCAGTATGGTACCCCACATATGTATACGAGTGGAGTCCGGAACACGGGAAGTAGTCGACTCCGTCTACGGTCAGCAGTATAAATCAAGCAAGAGCTAAGGATTACAAGGAATAGTTGAAGCTAAGGAACCCAGTTAAGTTAACGAGACTAAAGGAATTAGTAAATTCCTTACAACGAAATGCTTAGGAGTCAAGAGGTGCGAAGTGCACTAACTGTTATATAAAGACATCACACATGTCTTAAGAATTCCGAGGAATAAACATGATAGCTGGAACGGTGACCCAGCCTGTACATGGCGAGCAGATGCCTAATGTGGACACATTAATGTGCAATGAACGGGATGAAACTCCCAGAATGAGTACCTACACTATCAGGAAATGTTGATCTTCACAGAAGAGGATAATGAACCAGTTAAGAACGCAAAAAGGCGTGGCTAACTGAATGTACCAATAAGTGTGAACTAGATGTAAAGACATAACTTAGCAACACCCAGGAGCAATCCTTGAAGGGTGTTTGCATCAACAATTGTTGCAGGAAATGACCTGACAAAAACACGAGGGTTGAAACTAACACCCAGTTTAGATATAAGTTGTCAGGAGACGGACTGACAAACCAAAGGGGCATCCCATGGAAGGAAACGGAATGCAACGACCTTGTCATGGAGCTCAATATAATATCCAAATCATGAAATGTTGCACAGAGAAATAAATGAATGTGGACAGCTTACAACGAGCGCAGCTCAAGACGATAAGGCTTATAAGCCACAAGCAAGATATGTTATGTAAGTTTGATTAATAGCAGAAGTTTATGTAATATAAGTGAATAGAGTGGTAAACGAACCACTGCATTAAGAGTGGGGATACCTCTCGATGTTGTGAGACCGCAGGAGCGGTAGTTATGTGAATCAAGTTCAAGAAATATGTTAAGGATGGACAACGTTATTATTGAAAGAGAGTAGTTAGCTTAGTAGTACGTGTGTATAAAGTGAAGCACCTGGCTGAATAATGCCGGCTTGTGACTCGAATGATCGATGCTCAAGGAGCATTTAGTAGTCATCCAAAGGAGGGATGAACCATAATACGAATGATGTAAGTTTATGTGTGGAAGTTGAGGTGACAATAGATACGATATAAGCTGATGTTATACAGGGAGTAAGAGCACGGTGCGCAACAAGCGACCGTTGTATAAATGTTGTTAAACGATAATGTAACAGATAAGACCAGTTATAAGTTAAACTCAGTGGACATGCAAGCAAGTGATGATACACAGACTGGGCAATAAGCCAGTGGTCGGTACTATGTGATAAGGAACTCAGTGTGAATTCCTACTGCAATCACATAAGGGATTTACTGTCAAGAGTTTACGCCTCTGCACTCTGTATGACTGAGTGTTTTGGTATTGCACTTGCGCAGTAATGATCGAGTGGGATAGCTAGGAATTGGAAACATGTTAATTATGGAGGAATAATGTTATAATGGCCGATGCATAGGAAATGCAAGACCGCACCAATAAAAGAGTACTTGTACAAAACCAAATGTGGAGACATAATTAACAGTAAGTGACTACAGTAGCACTAACTGCCAAATATCGGTATGGAATATACCCCAAATGTTGTAAATAGCTGAGAGAGCACTACACACTAGGTAGTAGCTCAATCTCGACCGACAGTAAGTCGGAAGGGAACAAGTCAATCATTGTGAAATACATAGCTGTATACACAGTAAATCGTTATGGAAGTAGATAGAAAGTTTATAACTCACCGAATTCGCTAACGGTAAGCGATAGCACGCGTCGGTTGAGAAACCATTGTTACCAAGATGAAGGTGACAATTGGGGATGTACAATACAGTAAGAATAACAAAAGGGAGCAATTAAGCTCTACAGTTACTAGAGTTTCGCAGCAGAAACTAGTGAGCCAGTGATTCAAGTGTTGAATGTAATGGTGAACACGAGTGGAATGGCTAATTATTAACGCCTAGACCATAACAGGCAGAATCGAAACCGACTAAGAGTTTAAACAAAACTCCAATGAGAATTCTTGGTTTAGGAACTAAACCGCCAAATGGTTAAGATCCTCTAATCAGAATCCATTGTGTAATAGACCGCGTGGAAGCTAAAACACTTCACGACGGCAGAAATTTAGCCAATGTTTAGTGATTGATTACGTGGGCGTAATCCCTTTAAGGGGGGATAGAGCGCAAACACACTCAGTGTATATTACCGTACAAGTGTACGTAGTGTATGTGACTTATATTGTGCATAGCACAAAATTATTATTGTTTTGATGATTGGTGTGTGTGTTACGTAAACATACACATTCATTCATGGTTTAATTGTGGTTTGCGCACAGAAGATGCGAATACCATTGTGATAAGTGTGTGTATTTGTAAATTGTGTGTGATAGTACAAGTATGGGAGTGGAGAAACTCCGGGGGAATAAACCCCGACAGTGTATAATGTGAAATTGTGTGTTGTATTTGATAAAATATATGTGTAATATATATATATAGTGATCAAGAAAGGGCATGATACCGACATAGAACCTAGTGGAAAAATTCCCTAGGCAACAACATTAAAGTGAATGGAGATAACGATGATGGAGTTCTATCCTTGGAGATGTCATGATCATGATTAGAACGATTAAAAAGATAGAAAATTGGAAATGAGTGATTTACTTGATGCTTGAAAATAGTGGGAGGTGAACTTGATTTGCATGTGATCAAGGGAAGCCACACAAATTGGAGTGGAAGGATAGTTCAACACTGATGCTGATCACATCAGGGTGGATGACTCTTGAAACTCCCTATAAGTGGTCACAAATAACACGCTAAGGAAAGAAGCAAAAGAGCTTAAGTTGGACTTGGATTGTGTGTGTTTTCAAAAGGATTTTCAGTTGGTTTTATAAAACGTATGATAGATACTTACACATTAAGTTCTCTTAATTAACCTCACAAGGAAATTTTAAATCTAAGTGATTGTTTTAATCTCCAAAAGGCACGGGGACGGAAGGTGTCCATCGCGACCGGGTTCTGCGGGATCACAGTGTGTATGTAAAAGATATTTTGGTTGTTATACATGCTTATGACATGTTGTTGGGTATGTGTAATAAATGTTATTTTAACTTTGATCTCCTAAAAGTGTTTATGCTATTGAGACCTATGAGTCTATCAAGTGTTGATACTAGACCTAAGTGTCTGAGGACTGTTATGTTATGGGGACCTGTTGTCCAAATGTTGTGAGTTACCCAGGACCAGTGGTCCAAGGGGTTGTTGTATGTGTAAGTGTTGTTGAAGCTACCCGGACCAAAGAGTCCGAGTTTATCATGTAGATAGTTATGTTATGTGTGGATGTGAATGTGTTGCCCGGACCATTACGTCCGAGGTTTGATGTTAAGTGTGTTGGTTATGGAAGTTTATTTCCAAGTGATTCCTGTTTCAAATTAATGATGTGTGGAAAGTGTGAACTTCGAGGACGAAGTTCTTTTAAGGGGGGGTAGATTGAAAATACCCCAAACCTTGATATGTGGTTTAAATATCAAACTAGGTATGTAAAGGCTAAAAAGTGCCTTAGTACATCAGTGGACAATTTAGACCATAGTAAATGCAATAAAACATTAAGACACAGTTTGAGCAAAAACATGCTCTAAGCTATGAGTGAACTTGGTTAGGACCCAAAGAGCCTACAAGACTTCATAATATTCAATATGATATAATAAGGCTAAATAAGTCCTTAGGAAACCTTGGTGGGCATTAAAAAAACAAATAAAAACAAGAAAATGCCTTAAAGTCAATATGAGTCAAAAAATGTGCTCTAAGCTTGGGATGAATTTGTATAAGACTAATGGTCATACCTATACCTTATTTATATGTTAATGAACAATTAAATCAATTACTAAAAAAACCAAGCTTGAGAAACAAGTTAACACAAAATGTGCTTTAAGGAGTCTTAAAGCACGTTTTTGAAAAATTGTCTTGTAAATGAGTTTGAATGGCTAAATGTCCATCATTACTCTTTAATTAACATGTGTACTATATAGTATCACATTTGGGTGGCTATATTATGGGAAATCAAAAATTTCACTCTAAGTGCTTGTTTAGTGAATGTGATTTTTATAAGCAGTTTGTAACATATGATGTTATAAGTAATTAAATTGACCAACAAAGACTATAATACCCTTATGTAATAAAGGGGGCCGGTTGTCTTAAGTTTGGTGACTCACCACTCACTTGTTAACTTGTTTAAGAAATAAAGATGACTAATATAGTTTACTATTTGCTTTTTAAGTACAAATATCTTCCAAAAAGCAAAACTTATCTCATTCTCTCGCTCATTCCTTCTCCATTTCCCACGTATCTAAGCTCTCTTCTACCCCTCTCTCTGCTGTTCTCACGTTCATACAGCACCACCACCATGGAAGTCCACCTTGAACCCTGTAAAACCTAGCTCACTAACCAAATCAAAAACAACACCACCATTCTCTTCCTCTCATCAAGCTCTTCATTCCTATCTTCTCAAAATTTCAAGATCACCATTTCGGTTGCCATGGCGTTACCACCATTGATGGAGCTTGAGCTTGTCTTTCCACATATTATTGATCTCCCTTGCTCCTAGGTAAGGAATCTCAAAGAACAAATCAAGTTTCCTCCATGTTTGTGTGTGACCGAAAATATTCATTGATGGAGCTCCTTGTGTTGCTTTGTTTCTAGATCCATTTGAAATCTTTCAAGGACTAGGTGGAGTCCTCTCTTCATAGAATATTCAAACTCTCTCAAAGATTAAGGTAAAACACTACATTAAGTTTTAGAAACAATGTAAACCTAGGGTTTACAATGAGATGGAGCTTAAGCTTGAATACTCATTATGTTGTTTGTATAATGTTTGGTAGTTGGCAAGGAACCAAATGCCTTACCGGTTTTGTAAAAGGAACACGAAAGAAATTTGAGAGGAAAGAGGTAATATGCTTCTATCTTAATGTGGTTTAATGCCTTAGGAGAAATAAGCTTATAATGCTTGTTAAAACTACCTAAAGAGCAAATGGTGAATGACCTAGTAAAGTGTTTCTCAAGGAGACTAGTAAAGAACATATGTATTGGGTGAGTATTTGCAGGTCAAAGGCATTACTTATGTGGGAAATTCAGTGTTTAAGGTTTATGCAATTTAAGGGCCTAAGAGCCATGTTGTTTAAGGGCCTAAGTGCCAAGCAATTTAAGTTATGCACTATTGTGATGTAGTGCTAAATGTGTGAAGTCTTGTGTATAAAAAGTTTTTGATGAATTTTTAGGTGTTCTTGAATGAAATAAGGTAGAAACCTAAGTGTTTGGATGTGAGTAAATACAAGAGAAGCTTGGCCAAATTTGGGGAAATGTGTGAGAAGTTCTAAGTGTTTTAAATGGTTTTGATGAACTAGGAAGTTTAAAGGTGAATAAATTTTACTTGAGAGGAAAACAAGTATTAAGGTGATTTAGAGTGATGATCAAGGATTTATGTGTTATCTTGGAAGTTCTAGGAATTCAATGTGTGTTTTGAGAGTGTATTACAAAAGTCTTGAAGAAGTTTGTTTAAGGTTTAGGTTATGTGATGTGCAAGGTGGGAAATGTATAGAGAAGGTTTTGAGAAAGGAACTTTAAGGAGTTGAGAAAGAGAAGATTTGGTTAGTAAGAGAAGATGCTTGGGAGATGATGTTATGATGGTGAGGAAACACTTTGTATAAAGGTTTTAAGGATGAAACACCACTTGAAAACTAGGAGAAAACATTGTAATGTTTGGAAATTTTGTGAAGATATAAGTAAAGGTTTAAGGAATTAGAAAACAAGTTTTGTGAGTGTTTAAGGATATCTTAAGGTGTGTTTGAAGTGCCCAAATGAGGTTAGGGTATACTAGGATATATGGGGTGAAGTTTGGAGTTGAATGTAAAAAGGAAAACAAAGATCTGGGGCAGACCGGACTTGCGACCGGACTTGCAAGTTCGGTCGGGCCCAGTTTACCCTGTGGGAATTAGTTTCTGGAATGGACCGACATAGGACCGGACTTACAAGTCCGGTCGGAGTAGAGAAATTTTGACGGAAATGGTTCTGGAATCGACCGGACTTGGGTAAGTCCGGTCGGCAAGTCCGGTCGGACCAAAAAAAACATGGTTTAAGGTTATGAAATGATATGAATAATGATGGGGATTTGATAGGTAATGATGTTATAAGGTGTTAAGGACATGTTAGGTGAGTTTAAATGGCAATTAAGTGGGGAAAAGTTGTATCAAAATGTAAAAGTAAAACAAGTTAAAATGTAAAGTTATGTAACAAAGTTAACGGGAAAGTTAAGCATTAGACATTAAATAATCAAGCAAACCCCGATGTTAATAAACACATGTGATGTTAACAGTTGTTCGAGAATCGCTCGAGGAACATAAGTGGACGTGGTAAAGTGGGACTCCGTGACAGGTATGGTTTTCTTGCAACCTGTGTCCTACCGGATTACACCGCTTGTATGCCAATGTGTTTTTCTGTATGTTTGCCACGTTGTAAGATAAAACATGTAATGAGTTTACAGTAATTCATATATGTGGCGTGTTCAGCTCCAGCTCCGATACATTTAACCTCGGCAGTGTTAACCATAGTTAACTGAGTCTAGGATCACATGAGAGTTCGGTATTCGGAGTAAACGACCCGAACCATGGGCGTACTAACCACGGCTATGCGTGTGTTAAATGTGTGATATGTGTATGTGAATGTAGGGATCTCCCTTGTGTGTCTAACAGTTTGTAATACTGTATGATGTGTAGATGTGATAGACTCCATAGTGGGGTTCTAACTAATATCAAAGTAAGTATGTACTAACAGTGGTGAGGAATCCGGTTTGGCCGGTCGCGCGTTGTTTGGGAGAGGGTATCCTTTGTAGCCTTACCCTTCTCTTTGTTATGGTTGTTTCCCTCACGGGTTATGATCTCCCGTTAGCTTATTCCAAAGCTTAGCTATTCTGACTTATGATCGTTTAGGGGAACATGTGTTTGTGTGGTGTGTTCGGGCCTCCAAACCCGAACCGCCTTAACTTAAGTTACCGTCCAACTATTAGGACGGTAATGAGTGTTGTTGTTATTGTATAACGAGCTTATCATGAGACTGGCAACATTCTCTAGGCTCACCAGTGTCATAAACAATGTTTGGGTCGTTCCAGAGAACCACTCCCGTTATGTTAGGTATTTTGTTGTATGCAATATCTGTTGCGGTATTACGTTGTGCACGTGGAAACGTGCAAAGTGTTGTTAAGTGTTGTATGCAGTGTATGTTGTAGGTTGTATAATGTGGAGTGTGTGGATCATGGATATGATTCCCAGTTTGTGATAAGAGGCGTTTAAGGATAACCCCATTTAAGGGTATGTGTCGTCTATTAAGGAAGTAGCTCCATTAGAGGAGGAAACACTCTAGGGATGATGAATACCATGAGTGACTTATTAAGTAGGATATATTATCCGTTTGTTGAGCCCGTTGAGGCGAATGATTATGTGTTTGTATTTACAGTTGCATGTATGATTTAAAATAATCAACCCGCATGCTAAGACAACAATTAGTTGTGCGTGGCCCGGTAGCATGTGGGCTGCGGTTACCATACCAGCAAAGGTGCTGAGCCCCTTGGGGGCCACCCTTTCTCTTCTTTTCCTATTTCAGGTACGAAGTGCTGGAAGCCGTTCGAGAGTAGGACGGGTAGTCATTGTACATGGGTAAACATTTAAGTGTATATATACAGTAGATGTAGTAAGACCGAAATTGTTGTCGGCACCAGTTTATTAATACTCGGTATAGTTGGAAGGTGTACGTTGTTGTTGTTGTTAATGGAAATGGATAGTAATGTGTAGTCGCTCGGGAATTTAGCCCATCAGACCGGTACAATGTATGTGTATTAGCCTTGTTAGCCACGTGGGTGGGCTAACGGCGGTAACACCAATGAGTTAAGTAATGTGATGAGGTTGTTTTTCCGCTGCAGTTTATTGTAAGTGTGTTAATGTTGGATGGGGTGTTACATTCATGTACCCATGTAAGTTCATTTTTAGTCGAGTGGGAGGTGTCTATGTGAACCTTTTAGACTCGTGTGGGTAGGAGTTGGCATCCTCTATGTAAGAGAACTCCCCACAACGTACTTTCATACGGTACGTGCTAGCGATCTTATTATAGCGTATGGATTGATCCTTGCTCCTTCGCTATGTGAGTCAATATTTGTTATATGCACCTTTTGACCTTTTGACTTGGGTTGTAATAGTGGTAATGATGCTGCTACTTTGGAAGGATTACCAAGATTCCATGATTTTTATGGTTTTAGTGTAACCTTCTGGGAAAGCGGTTATTACCATTAGGATACAATGCCAAGTAAAAGGAAAATTTTGTAAGAGTAGTTCAGACTGAAGTGACAATTGCTGGCCCCTGTAACTTTAGTAGTTATAGTGATTGGTCACAGTATCCTGTTCACCCAAGTGTTGAAGGATCTGAGTTGAGTTTGGATTAGTAGAACAGAAATTGGACTTGAGATACAGGCAACCTTTTTTGGATGCTTCATTCTGGCCTGAGAGGTTTGGTTTGGAGTTATCCACATTATAGGTGTGTTGCCAGGTCGCACGGCCTATTTGCCTGTATGAAACACGAAAGCTCTCGAGTATTTGACCATTGGTTGAGTGGGAGATGTTGGTTATTTAATTTTAGTAATAAATAAAAGATAATATTTATTTTTTAAATATTAGTTACAACCAACGTCAAATAATATTGATAAGAATATTTGTTATTCTTATCTCTTTCTGTTAATATTATATGTAAAGACTCTGGAATTAGTTTCTGGTAACAAACAAAAATACAGAATCCCTAGTTCCCACAGAATACACAGAGAGAGCCGTGTTAGGATTCTTAGGTCGTGGATAGCGTGGGGAATGCTGTTGTGGCCTCCTCCACCTGGTAGAAGTGAAGGATTCAACAGTTGCTGTCAAAGGAAGACAATCCGGTTGACAACGAGCAAAAGAACAATCCTATAATTCCGATGTGCTCAAGAGGTAGGTACCCTAGTCTATATATTTCCAACACTAATCGATATCCATCTCGGTATTTCATCCTAACTTGAAGAATCTGTTATTTTCTTTGCTTTTAATGTATGATTGTGTTCATCAAGCTTGTTTCAATCATAGCTATTTCTCTGTTCCTCAATAAACTAAAATCTGACGTTTGTTGATCACTGGCGGATAAGGAGCAATCTGCACCGCTCTCTTCAGTCCCTTCTTCACGGCATTTTGTTACCCCCAACTGGTGAACAAGGAGCAATATGCTTTGCTCTCCTCGGTATCTTCAACATGTACGAGATGTTTCAATTGCTGCTTTGCTCATGCCTTTTGTAAGTTGCTGCCCGAACGTGTATAATCAGCTCTCCCGTGGGCATTAATTTGATTAGTTTAGTCATGCTCTTTATTTGAATTAACACTTGTAGGAAAACAAATAAAGGATTAACCAGAAAGTTCGAAGTTAGTATATAATTTTGTAGTTGGTGTATTTGAGTAATAGTTTCAGATTTTTGTTTAATTACATTTTTGTAATTTTTCTTAATGTGTTGCTCTTTATTTTGAAGGGTCGACTGTTAGTTTGATTAATTCAAGATAAAGAGAGATATGTGAATAATGAGCTTTACTGCACAGTTTCAGTCTTGTCGATGCTAATTTATTCTAGATTAAGCATTCTTGGAATTGCTTTAATGAATTTGTACAATAATCACAAATTCAGCCTTTCGTATGCTTATTTTATTTAACTTGTTCTCTTTGTTTACTTTTTAAAGGTACTTATGTCATGCCGTGTTCCCATCTTTACTCGTTGGCTGGACTTGTTAAATCGAAGTCCATACAGCCAACTCATTGCTAGTCAAAGTGGGCTAGAACATGATAACCCTAGAAGCCCATAGGTTACCTGCATGTTTAGAATCGATTATTGGTTCAGGATCACAATTTTCTGTGGATCTCTTTTAGAAAAGCCCTAGGACTTATTCATAGATGTTACACACATTAAGGTCGTAGTACCCGCGGGTCGTAGTACCTGTTTATGGGTAACATCTCTCCTGTTAAAAATAAAACTTTCCAAACCAACCATAATCGTCAAGATAAAATTCACAACCAATGACTCAATTCAAAATAAAATCAAAATCCAAAGGTCAAATTCTACTTCAAAATCAAATCCAAATCTAACAAAAAAAACACTAAATCCAAAGGCCCATATCCGGTCCACTTTCAAGCTCGGCCCAACACCAATCCAAAAGTCAACCTCAATCCCAATCAAATTCAATTCCAAAATCAATCCAATTCAATTAAAATTCATTCAATTCAATAAAAACTCATTCAAATCCAAATTCAATTCAATTCCAAACTCATTCAAATCCAAATTCGTTTCAATTCCAATCCAAATTAATATTCATTAAACCCCGATTCAACTTCGATTTCAATTCAATTTCAATTCCATTCCAATTTCTCCTACACACTAAATGTCTCACAGACCCGAGCATCTCACAGACTTTGTTATCCCAATGATTCGAATGTCTCACAGACCCGAACATCTCACAGACCCGAGCATCTCATAGATCCGAGCGTCTCACAGACTTTGACATCTCAAGGTTTCAAGCGTCTTATAGACCCGAGCGTCTCACAGACTTCGATATCCCATTCCTTTCATCATTTGAATACTCTAAATGTCACACAGACCCGAGCATCTCACAGACTTTGTTATCCCAATGATTCGAATGTCTCACAGACCCGAACATCTCACAGACCCGAGCATCTCATAGATCCGAGCGCCTTACAGACTTCGACATTTCAAGGTTTCAAGCGTCTCATAGACCCGAGTGTCTCACAGCCTTCGATATCCCATTCCTTTCATCATTTAAATATTCTAAATGTCTCACAGACCAGAGCATCTCACAAACTTTGTTATCCTAATGATTCGAATGTCTCACAGACCTGAACATCTCACAAACCCGAGCGTCTCATATATCCGTGCGTCTCACAGACTTCGACATCTCAAGGTTTCAAGCGTCTCACAGACCCGAGCATCTCACAAACTTCGATACCCCATTCTTTTCATAATTTGAATACTCTAAATGTCTCATAGACCCAAGCGTCTCACAGACTAGCATCCCAAACCCGAAACTTCTCGAAATTCTAAACACCTCAAATATCTTCAAAGCCCACAATCATCAAAACTCCCAAAAGCCCAAAGGCCATGAACTACGTAAGGTCTGATCTCAACAGGGAGTTGAGTACGTAGGCAGCCCATCTAGGGTGCGACCCTATTCCAATCAAAAAAACCCTTTTCCCCCTCCGAGGTGGCTCTCATATCTCTCAAAACGCACAAACCTTCTTCGGCTCCCACAAACTTCAAATTATTAGACTCTAAGTCTTGTCTATTCACTCAACCTCAAACTTTTCCCAAAATACTCATTCAAATTAAGCAATTCCTCTTCTTGGCGCTAGCTTGGCAGAAAAGCTCGCCTCTCCCACTATCTTTCTCTCTTCATGTCCTAATCCTATCCATGTGACCCTTTGAAATGAATCTCTCTCTAAAGGTTTTGAAAGAAGGCAATCCCGACAATTGGAGACCAAGGTTTCCTCAGGCACCAATCCGAAGACGTGGTTGTTGCCACTTCTAAGGGGTGTAACCCAGTGCGAACCCACACAGAATCTCTAGTATGATCAGATAAGTCCTATCCATAGGCAACAAATCATCAGAGTCAATTAATGGTTCTTAGAACCCTTCTCCTCCCTTCCTAGTTCCTTAGGTCAAACTAGGTGGCGACTCTAGTCAATTTCCGCCCTTAGGGCATAAGTCCGCGTGGAGCCCATTGAGAGCGGGTGCAGTGTTCACTAACACTTCCCTTATGCTTTATGGGAAAGACTGACGATTTAGTAGGTATTTGAGGGATGCTAGAATAACGGATTTTCACCCTCCACAGAATGGCATTTTTTAGGATCTCGGCTCTTTAGTCTGACCATATTTAGATAGACCCCCCTCATACCAAAAAATCACCCTCCACACCTCCGTCATCCCAACTTTTACAGAGAGCATCCCAGCTATGCCAACAAATGCCTTTTCTGAATTAGAGATCCTGTGCACCAAAATTTTCTAATGATACCTTGAATTTCTCGAATTAGGGATATGGGTAGATGGATAATACCCATAACATAAGAAGGTATAGCTTGCATAACAGACATTATAAGTATACCTCGCCTTGCCTGTGACACCATTCGTTCCCAGCTGTGCCCCTCGTGTAGATTTTATCCCTAATGTATCCAAAAATTGACTTTTATGCCTACCCACTAAACTCGGGAAACTCAAATCTAATACTTCCTTGACACCAACAATTTCAGGGATTTGGCCTCTTATACAAGCGGGTAAACATACAGAGAACATAAGACCTAATTTGACCGTATTAATGCTTAGTCTCGATGCCTCTCGGAATTGCTTAATGAGATCTATAATACAATGTGCATTAGCTCGATTAGCATGACCAAAAATGACATAATCAACAGGAAAACAAACTCATGACATCAAAACCCAATCTATTAAACCCAACATTTTGACCCTTGGGAAAGGCACTAGTGCACAAAAGCAAAGGCGATGGTAAAATGGTCAAAACACATAAAGTCATGGTTTTACAAGGATATTCTTAGGACTTTCTATTTGCATACGACTCGTTCACCATCTCAAAATGTTCTCAAACATCATAGTCATTATGAAGGGTATTCTTACCATTTTCAGAGAATTTTTATTCTTAAAATATAGTTTTTAGTTCATAGATTGCCTAAAAATAGAAAGAAATGCCTCCACACATTAAAATAAATGGTTAACAAGGCTACACACAATCATAAACCTGAAAAAGTTTAATTGGAGCCTAAACCCATATTTTTTAAAAAGAAATTTAAACATTTTCATAATTTTCTCTCTCCTCTGGAAAATACCCATATCAAGTCAAAATTTAATGAAATTTTATCACATGATAAAGACTGGTATTTAGAGAACAACCCTGTTGGACCTATGAAATTTTGAATTTCCAAGAATTATGAATTATGAGATATGGCATATTGTAACAGCTTTATAAATCGGTTATTTATCTAAATAACATGATTCCAACTCTCAAAATTCTTAAAATCCTCCTTCACCTTGGGTTAAAATTTCATAATTAATTCCGACCTTTAACCTAGTTAACGAAAATAAGTAAAGGTTGATTCTTTACTTCTATTCTCTTTTATCTATTTTGCCTAAACTTTTTCTATATATTGAGGTCTTCCCATTGACCTAAACACACATCATAATCCTTCCAAGGTCAGAAGAATGATATCAAAACCCGCCTCCCCATGTTTTACAATACCATCATACCAAAACCATACCAAAATCACTCAAAAACACAACAATTTGATCTTCCATCAAATTTCCACGCGTCAAAATCTCACAAAATTCACATCAAAACGTGAAGAACAACACCATGAAGTCTTACCCAGACGCTCAAAGTCGTAGCCCTACCGAAGGTCAATAGATGATGCAATCAAGGAATCCCGGAGCGAAGGATCAGATAGTTTTAGCCTTCCAACCAGGTTATAAACCCAATACTCTAATGCCTACGTCCTCAATAGGTTCTCTTTTTGAATTACCAGAAAAGTTGCAAACTTTTAGTGAGTTCTTTAAAGTTTAAAAAACTTTCTGTCTAATAAGTTGTTTGCTAAGTTTCGATGTAAAAAAGGCTTCAAATTGAAAACATTTTACCACTAATCAACTTAGAATCAAATTAGGCACATACCCATAAAATTTGATCTAAAAACACCATCGGCAACATTGTTAAACTCGTCGTCCGGGAGTGGTCCGCGACCTCAGACTAGCCACAGATGGCGGTGAAAATTCAGAAATTGCAATTTTTGGTTAGGCATGTGCCCAAGGACGCTCAAAATTTTTCCTTTTGTAATTTTAAATTTTTGTTTAATTTGATAGATTAGGTTTCATGGTCACGGAAAGCAGTGAATTTTGTTCTAATATGGCTTTCAAACCCTAATTTTGGTTAGTTTTCCACTTCTAATTCTTGTTAAAAAAAAACGATAAAAAAACCCAAAATGTAGAAGCTTGCACACTTAGGTTACTCAACCTTGTAATAAGCCTGTCATGACATTAGTAAAGGAAAATAGCTTTGAAGGATAGTGAAAGTAATTTGAACCCGAAAAAGTTACACAACCTAGCCCCGAACCCAAATTCTACCTTTCCAAGTTTAACTAGGTTAAAACTTAGGTGGTGACTCATAATAGGTTCCAGTGAGCTAACCTTAGGTGATAATAATTATTGCTTTATAACGTAATTGTTAAACTTAGATTATAAGTGGGCCTAGAACCTGATCAGATCCTAATCACATAACAACATAGGAGAAGGTTCAAAAAAACCCGGGCTTACGCAAATCCACAACAGGATATACCTCTGATGATAACCCTAAAAGAAGTAGTTGTACGTAAGCTTGACGATAGAGCTTCTATGCAACAGACAAACAAGAAGGGTGATAATGGATCACCTTGTGTAACACCCATACCGCTAATACCGTCATTACCACCAATCACCTCGTACTACCATACTTACGCAGCGGATAATTCATACTCCTCAGCGGGTGATACAATGTCGTTAGCCTCCCACGTGACTATCAACGACTACTTCCACTACAGCATCGGTCTGATGGACCGGAATACCCAAGTACTCAAACAAATACAATCCATACTACAATTTCAAACCGAATACAACAATTCTCCATTCAATACATTACTCAATACTTACCATACAACATACCGAGTTTTCTAAGTACAATACCAAAGTACAACATTTTCCACATGTCCATACTTACTCTCTAAGAGTCTAACATCCTACCCATTCCTCACAAATCTACATACTTCCCGAATACAAAATGGTGTACCCCTTGGTACACCGACACTTCAAAGGCTACAAGCCTTATACAATTCTTTACTATCCACAATTTATCCCTAGCTATCAAAGCATAGCAGCAGGTCTCTTACAACGACCATATCAGCTTCGGTTACTTGTAAAATAAAAATAGTGCCCCAAGGGGCTCAATGGAACGCTGCATATGAAATTCACATACCCCGCGTACTAGCGAGGGTATGCCGACTACTTGGTCGAATACATGTGGTTCGTTTTATTCATACATACATACATGCTCTTATACAGTACAATACAATCATTTCACAAAACATACATACATTCAATGCACACAAGGAAGACATTACAAGTCAACCAACCAATTCTTACCCGAATACGGAGATACACTTCTCCAATACTTACACAATACTTGTTAGCTTCTTTACCCACCCGGGTTAATCGGGTGTACATTACTCTTTTACTTAAGGTCAATGGCTTACACTAGCCAAGACCATTACTCATACAATTCTTACTTACTTACTTACTTACTCAAGTCAAGTTGGTATGACCTCCGGGCAGGGACTACACCTTCCCACCACCGGGCTTTAGGGTGGCTCACCAATCTAGGATGCTACCCATTTAAGGGGTTTGGTCCATAAAAAGGATATAGGCCAGGAATCGGATCTAACCTCTTGTGTCTCCTTATCCTCACGTGTGGCCGAAACTATATCGGACTTCTACTCATTCCATTTTACTCAATACTCAAGTTAGGAGTTAGATGGTTAGGAGTTAGTAGAAGTCATTACCTCTATACCAAAGGTTAATACACTACACAAATACACATCCAGTTGCACATACACTTCATCCTCATCCATTCATTTCATGAATTATACAAACTAAATGTTCAAGACAATATAACAAGAACAATATAATACAAGCACAAGTAAGTGCATTAAGAGTCCGATTTGTGCGTTTATCTTATTTAGGTGATCACATAAGCACACAAATCAGAGTAACCAAGTTAGGACACAGGGAATGAAAAAATCATACCTTTCACCGGGGTTAGCTTTACCGTGTGTTCCCTTGTTCCTTAGTTCACACTTGTTCCACTGATAATGTTTCAAACATTATTATTAATACTATGTTCATACGGTACGTAAATACTTACTACTCCCGTACTTACCATGTTGTCCCGTTATGCTTAGTTTTACTTATGTCAAATTATGTTCTTACTTCTCACTCACTTCCCACAGTTGCTTACACTTCTTAGGACCTTTAAATACCACCAAACAAGGCCTTAACAACTTCTAAAACGATTACCAATCAATCCCCGATGTTTTTAAACCCTAAAAACTACCTTCGGCAACATTTTGGGGGTGGTCTGGGACTTGGTCCGGACCCAAGATCCCGCACCATTCAAGAAAGTAACTCTCGGCCTGTTTTTTTATTGGTCCGGGACTTCCTGGACCTAGGTCCCGGACCACCTGCAGTATTCACTCTCGGGCTTATTTTTGATGTGGTCCGGGACTTGGTACATATCCTAGGTGAAATACCCCAAACCTAAGTATGCTAAGTAAACATCAAATTATGATGTAGTAAGGCTAAAATTTGCCTTAGAAAGATTGGTAGGCAATTTAAACCAAGGAAAACACAAGAAAACGCCTTAAGGGCAATTTAGGCAAAAACGTGCTTTAAGCTTTGAGTGACTTTAATTAGCACCCAAATATCATTATAAGACTTTAGTAACATGCTAATGGACATGTTAAATCAATTAGCAAGGAAAACCAAGCTCAAAAACAAGCTTAAACACAAAATGTGCTTTAAGACTCCTTAAAGCACCTTTTGAGAAATTGTCTTAGAAATGAGTTTTGAGTGGCTAAATGCCCATGATTACACCTTAATCAACATGTGTACTAATTATTATCACATTAGGAAGCCTAAATCAATGGGAAACCAAAAATTTCACAAATTTGTGCTCTATTTGTGAATAGTGCCAGTTTAGTCTTTAGTCAACTTAGTTTGGTTAATTGGTCAACAAAGGCCAAAAATGCCCTTATTTAACAAGGGGTCCGGTTTTTGAGAGTGGTGAGTCACCACATGAGTCATCCAACTTAAGAAAAGAAGAGAGAAATAAGAAAAGTTACTATTTGCTTTTATAAAGCAAAATATCCTTTAATATCCTACATCTCTCCTCTCTTCTTCATTTCCCACCTTCACCCACGGTTTCTTCTTCTCCTCTCCTGCTTCAAAACCGAGAGGGCTGCCTCCATGGGTGCTCCATCTTCAAATGCTCACCAAACCTTCATTTTAGCTCCAAATCCAAAAATAAGCATAGATTATTCTTAGTTAGACCAAGACCTACCTTTCTATCTTTTCAAATCCTTCAAAGCTCAAGTTTGGAGCCATGGAAAAACTCCATTGATGGAGGAAAATCAAGTTTGAAGAGCTCATTTGGTTCTCCATTCATTCAAGGTAATGAAAATGTAAGAAAAACCATGTTTCCACCACTTCTTCTACATGGCCGAAAATTACTACTCATGGGGCTTTGTTTTTATGCCTTGTTCTAGCTTGTTTTATTCACCAAGGACTAGTGGAGGTCCTATTTCATTCAATGCCCAAGTCTACCTTGAGACTTCAAAGGTAATCATCCACTTTTATACCTTAGAACACATTTTTAACCTAGGTTTTCATTCCTTAAGGTTAGTGTATAGTTTAGCACTCATGTAAGTCTTTGAATATTGGTTAGAACATTGGCAAAGGAAATTTAATGGGTGGCCGAGATTCATTCAAGAAGGTCTAAGGAGGAAGTTAAGATAAGCTTGGAAAAAGCAAGGTAAAATGCTTACCTAATGGTGGTTTAAGTCTTAAGGGATGGTATTTAGATAAGTACTAATGTAGCTTAAAGCTTACATTAAGTAATGGGCTATATAACCTAGGAAAAAGAATTTAAACAAGCTTATGAACTTGTGATTAAGGAGCCAATGGGAATGAGTTAGTAAGATAAGTTTAAGATGGATCTTAAGAGCATTATAACTACTTTGAGATTGATGGGTGTATTTGCAGGTTGAAAGCTTTTATATGTGGGAAATTCAGTGTTTAAGTTTAAGTCATTTAAGGGCCTAAGAGCCATGTTATTTAAGAGCCTTAGTGCTATGCAATTTAAGATTATTGCACAATATTGAGTTTATTATGAATGAGTTGATTTGGGTGAGGAAACAAGATTAGAAAGGACTTGAGGTGTGTGAGTTGGTTAAATGAGGAAAACAATGCATTTGGGCATGATAAAATACTAGAGAAGCTATGGCGAAATTTGAATAGAAAACAAAGAGTTTAAGTGGAGGTGGTGAGTTAATATGCCCTAGGGTTCACTAGGGATCATTCTGAGGAATTTGAGTGGAAATGAGTTAACTAAGGAGTTCTGGAGGTTTAGAATGACCTAGAATTGTCTATGAGGAAATTAGAGTTTAGATGGGTGTATAGAACACACCAAAGTCATGGTATGTGGAATGGTAAGACTTGTGCAAAAATTTGGAGGAAATGGTGTACAATGCTTTAAGATGATTTAGGTATGAACTAGGGAATATGACGATGAGAAGTTTTGATGTCTTGTGTAAGTGGTGAAGATGCTAGTAGTGGATTAATAAGGTCATAGTTGGATGGTAAAGAGTGGACTTGGGTGATGGAAGTGAATATTGAAGGAGAATGTTGTCAATTGTCAAGGAAAATGACTAGGAATGTAAAAGAGCGTGTGATCATGAGAATGGTGAGTAAGTTGAGTAAAAGGAGATGGAAATGTCTAAGGAGGGTGTAGGATAGTCAAGGTAAAGAAGAACAAGGTTAGGGTGCTAAGAAGATGGGGAGAAATGCATAGGTAAGTTCATGAGTTTAGGTTGATAAGCAACAAGTGTTAGGAATTCTTGTAAGGATTGAGAAAATGGTTAAGGAGGTTTTAGAGGATGTTCTAAGGTGAGTTTAAGTGCCTATATGGTATTAAGACATAATGGGACACTTGTGGAAGAGTTGGGCATTTTGGCAAGAAATGAGATAAGTGTTTAAGGGTATATAAGATGAGTTTTCTGGCACGTCCGGACTTCCGTCCGAATTTGGAAGTTCGGACATGCCCTGTTGCGATTAAATTTTCTGAGTCTCGACCAGTGTCCGGACTTCTGTCCGGCCTTCGAAGTTCGGACACTTGAAATTTTTCCTTTGATTTTTCCTCGACCTATGTCCGAACTTGGGAAGTTCGGACACATGTTCGGACATACGTCTGGTTGCACCCTTTTGAGTCTCGGTTTGCGTCCGAACTTCGGAAGCTCGGACACAAGTTCGGACATGGTGCTGTTTTGACCAAAAACTTTGTTTAAGGTTAGGAAATGATATCTAATGGTGGGGATTGATGGATATTGATGTTATAAAGTTATTAAGGGCATGCTTGGAGGGTGGAATGACTACTGAGTGGGTGAATAAGTATAAGGTATGAGGAGAAGTGATTCACTTAAGTTTGTAAGAACTTAAGTGGTGTTAGATGGGGATCATTAGTGACTAAGTGAGTTAAGTAAGTTAGCTTTATTGGAAAAGTAATTAACAACCTAAAATTGAATGAATGTTTTAGGGTTTGAGAATTTGACTCCAGAGGAGAGTAAGCAACCGAACGACCAACGGTGAACGGTACAGTCTTTCTTGTGACCAGCTTGCTAACGAGGTGTCCCTCGGCTTGTGTGCTATCTGTTTTTGGTGTGCCCACTAAACAAGATAAAGCATGCAACCGGAATATTATGTTGATTGTATTGTTGTGTGATGTTTGAAAACTAACACAACTTACGTGAGAACTTACTAACTAGTGTTTAGTAAAGTATTGTGTGAGATTAAGGAACACTCCCAAATATTGTTTACTTAGTAACCGAAAGAGGTTAACTAACAAACATTAACTTCAGACTTACTACTAACTGGAACTTGGGGGGAGTGAGGAATCCGGAATGGTACTGGCACATGTGTATTGGGGGAGGTTGGTATCCTTATCAGATACCGACTTCCAAATATGACTTGTCTTCGGGCTCGTCGCCTAGAGTCGACATATAGACTCGGCCTCCTCGGACTACTTGTTTTAGGAGGGAGGCATACTAAGATGGCGTGGGGGGATCTAGCCTACATCCCCAACAATTTAAGAATGTTGTTTATTGTCGGTAAGTGTCCTGCTGCTGGCTAGGGTTAACCAAGCCCTACGAAAATAAACAACGAACTAAGGGTTAACCAGTTCCTAATGAGAGAACGGTTGGCATATATGAGATAAGGTTTGAGATAAGTTGCAACCATCCCTATTTAAAGGATGGTTTGTATTTTAAGACTGAGATAAGCTACATCCATTCCTTTTTAAAGGATGGTTGTTTTCTAAGACTAAGATAAGACTAAGATTGATGTAAGATAAGGATGGACTAAGATTAAGAGGAAACGTAACTTAAGGAGTGAAGTAATTGACTCACTAAATAAGGGAACGCATTTAAGTCGTTCATTGTGTTTGAACTTTGATTGTTCATATTTGGATTGTTGTTTATTGCACTTTCTATTATGTTGTGCATCTAATCAACCTCCATGCTATCGACAATTAGTCGTCGTAGCCACGTTAGCTTGGGGGCCATGAGAGGATCGTACCAGCATTCGTGCTGACCCCCTTTGGGGGCTGTTTTTACTACACAGGTGAACGTCAGGAGGCGGCCGTCACGAGAGTAAGATGGGGTACAAGCGTCACGGGTTAAGTGTGGCCTACGAGTTGTGCATGTACACTTGTATGACAATTTGAGTTAGTAAGATGTATAGAATGTGAGGGGATTGTAAGAGGGATATGTATTTGGTTAAGACTTGTAAGTACTAATGTTCGGTATATTCTGTAGTCAGACCGTGGCAAGGTCCTGGAATGTAATTGAATCCGCTGCAGAGTTTGTATATATGGTGATAAGTTTGTGATAACCACGATTGGATCGAGATGGGTGTTACAAATAGTGGTATCAGAGCGTAGTTACGCTCTGAAGACAAGAATTACCGAACTTAGGAGAATATAGAGGTTGAGTTTGAGTTTTGGGTTAAGGGTTGAGTGATAGAGTGAGAGGTGCGTTAGTTAGGACTTCCCGGTATTTACCGGATATCCATAGTACCTAGACCCGCCCTCCACATCCCTAACCCTGAATATGTGGAACAAACGCCAGAGAGAAGAAAGCCTTCTCTTACTCGGGAAAAACCCGATCTGGTAGTTAGTTAACAGTAAGCAATACGAGAAATAACTTGTCGTACGACAGTTTACAAGAACTTGAAGGTTTTTAATGGAGCGCAACAGTGAAACAGGCGCTACCAAGGGAATTCTACCAGTAAGGGAACGGAAATTACCGGCAACATGGGTCGACATGCTACGCAGTCGAGTTACCTTTCTATACCAATAATAAGAAAAGCACTACGAGTGCAATGGATAAGAAAATATAAGCGACATGAATACCGGACAGTGGTCCGAGTGAGCATAACAGTGGGATAATACAATGCATGAGAATTAAGACTACCTGAATGTCTAGTTAAAGACGGGAACTCCAAACCCCATACACTGAGAAAAGTTACAACCCTGGCCGGCATAGCGCAGGCAACAATAAGGATACGCACAACTGAGTACCGGAATAGGACTACGATGTAGTTCCTAAAGGAGAACCATTACTTGGTAACCACGACAAAATGTGTGGAAACGGGAGCGATGATTAAGGCATGAGTAAATAACAAGGGGTTCCCTCAGAAAGAGGAACGCCCTGATAAGTGACGGTACTGTCAAACCAACCAGGAAACTGCCGGATGGCTAGTTATCCAAAATAAGAGAACATCGAAGGAGTCCCGAGGACTACCAAAGATATGGAAACTAGGTGGAAGTACCACTACCGACGCACACGATACCAGTAGCTCATCTTGCATGGCGCACTTGCCATAGCAAGTGCTACCACGGTTAAGCTACATGGAAAGCCATCATGGCGGGATAGGAGAACGCTACAGTCATAATACACACTAATACCGGATTGTAAATCCATAAGAACCAGAGGATGAGACCTTGGGAAGGCCTGACGGCCTGACCATGATGAGATGAGTGGATACACCAGTCAGCAGGGAGCTGAACTTGGACGAAATACTAAACGGTATAAATATTACCAACGGTACAACCTACTACAACAATAACCGACAGTGCGGTAAGAACGTTAATCCCAAACCCCGAGAGGAAAACATAAGAGATCGCTCAGTAATGCGAGCAAGACACTACCTAAGTGATAACGTACAAGGAATGCATTACGGAATATAATGGAGACCGTGACATAAAAAAAAAACTTTCAACAAGGATGGGATAAGACTCCCAGATTGATCACTGAGAATACCAGTAATAAGCATTCTTCAATGAAGATGTTGGAAAACCCAGAAAACAAGGATAAAAGAAATGAACGTAAGCTATAACCTACTAAGGATTAAGGATGTACAACCCTGGAAAAGGAAAGCTCAGAGGACTACCCCCACAGAGCGGGCATAGTCGAGCCGAACAAACTGATGAATGACAGTTAATACTGTTTGTCTGACTCATTAACACCCAAGTATGATTGGTCATCAACGGGTGGCGTAGTCAACGGAAGTTGAACGAAGCGTTGAGATGGAAGTATAAGATGATAAGATGATATCCAACTTGGACACCGTAAGGCAAGCGCCTAATACGAACTTAGCCTTAATTACTAAAAGACATAAGTCTAGTAAAACGACAGTAGGGACACTAAGTAACCTCAGATCACCTGAACGAACTTTCGTAGCGGGAATCAGAATGCAGCAACTTGCCATGAGACCTGTTACTACATTTAATATGTAACCTAACGGTGGATAGTGTTCAAAGAAACAAAAAACCTATAAGGATGACCTACAGATGAGTAAGAGTACAAGTAACGAACAGAGATATTAAGCACTAAGAGCCTACGTGCCAAGGATGTTAACCACATCAGAGCCGAGGCACAGCGAGTTATAAGAGAGCTTATTTAAGCCATGAGGAACTACAATGTGTAGATATGAACAGTTACAAACCTATAACTTAGATTATGGAAATATTGCCAGGAAAGGGCACCAATGAGAATGATGAGATAGTACATTGACAGGGGCGGAGAACGAACCATGCCTTTTAGGGTGGGGATACCTCTCCTTGTTGTGAGGCCATGAGTGGGAATAAACCCCTTAAGAAGGGCTTTCACTTATTAGGGATGCAATACGCTTTGGTTAGAGAATGGAAAATGTGAACCTTGAGACTACATTAGGACATATCAGATACGCTCGAGTAATAAGGAAGGCTGCAGAGTCAGACCTCATATCAAACACCAGGATTTAGGAATCACTAATCGTCAGAGATAAACATTGTGAGTGCACATTATGGCACGTTAAGTGACCAACGCTCAGGAGAGCTTGAGATTCAACGGATGGCTTTTTCAGTACCGGTTAAACTACATGGTAAATAACGTCATAAAGGATGAAAGAATGTGAGAAAAATTAGACTACTTATAAACCTGAGATTGAAGCAGAACACCTTCATATTAAGAGATGATCAAAATTACAACACGGTACGCAACCGCCATACACCGAAATTAGAGAACTCCCAGTGTGTTTACACCGAGAAGGGATTGAATATAAGATAAAATGTTAGAGTAAATGAGTAAGTAGTTGCGCCTACAATGGGCAACATGGTAAAGGCCAATTACCACGGTAGTAGTGGTCGTGAGTACAATATTTATATAAGTGGATTAAGTCATGGTGCGCGGTAAAGCGACCATTATGGATGAGCCGTCAAATATTGACACTGAGGCAATTAGATTTATGAGTTAAGACCGATAAGTAAGGGAATAAGATGGAAGACGAACTGTGCATTGATGCCAGTAGTCTGGACCTGGTTAGGTAAGATTTCACAAGAAGCACACTACCCATTCCTTAAGGAACTGGAAGTGCATTCCTAGTAGATCAAAATATGAGAAACAAGATAAGAGACTCTATGGAAAGAGACCTCAGTCACTAAGAAACCGAATCAGTACAGTACGGGATATGGAAAGAACTAGAGCATACAATACCCAAGAACGCGGTAAATGGATTTTCCTTGATTAAGTTCAAAAAGAACAATAAGTGTTATTATGGAACGATGAAGAGGAGATCGACAACAGAATACTTCATAGTTAGCAATGGTTAAACGTGTGACGGACACTACGAGTTTACTAAAACGAGATGTGGGACGACTGCACCCCACGGGGGCTTGCAGGCCTGACACGCTCATTTATGAGTTAGTCGGGTAAGTAGTAATGTACCAGCAAGGTACCCCATGCATGTAAACGAGTGGTTTAAGGAACACAGGAAGTAGTCGACTCCGTACCACGGACAACAACGCAAGATCAGACAAGAGCAGTTACTACAACAAACAGTCGAAGAGAAGAATTCAGTTGAACCAACAACACAAATGAATCAGAGAACAAATAATTAAGGACTATGAAGTGCGAAGAGCATGGATTGTTAAGTACAGACATTGGACATGTCTTAAGATGTAAGAGATTAAACTGTAAAGCGCAATAAGCACTAAACAGTAGTTTCAGATTAAGAATCATCCTCAGACCAAAGGTCAGATGGAGAGAACAATTTAGACACTTGAGAAAACACTAAGAAGACAAACACTAGATCTCCAGGAAGACTGGATAGACGAGCTACAACTCATCAAGGCCGTGTATATATAAAGATAACACGTGACCATTGAGGGACCTCTAGTGCTAAACCATAAGCACGCAGGAGGAAGATATACAATACTATAAAAAGGATAAGCGAGGCAGTTAAGCCTAAGACTATCAGAGTTGTGCAGCGGAAGCTAGCAGATCAGTACCTTTGAGGTTAGACCAAACTAAGTTAAGAATATGGTATAAGTACCGTTAAGAATCCTCGATACAGAGACTAAGCCATTAACATAGTTATGACCCTCTGATCCAATTATAGTGAGATAGATGACATGGAAGCTAGAATGCTTGATAAGAATTAGACATCTTGAACTTATGTTCAAGGATGATATAATGTTGATTACGTGGGCGTAATCCATTTTAAGGGGGGTAGAGTGAAAACCGCTTAGCGTATTTGTGCATAGCACAAAAGAATTTGAGAATATGTTTTACATAAACATTTTGAGATAAATCATGGTTATTGCACACAGAAGATGTGAATACCATACATATAAAGTACCTATCTTGTTAACTCCGGTGTGAGTACAAGTTAAGAGAATTAAGGAAGAGGATTAAGGAGACTTAAGGAATAAGGAACATATGAGGTATGAGTCGATATGAGACTATGTGTGAGATAAGAATAGGATAACACTATGGGATACTGTTCGATATGAATATGAGGAAGAAGATAGTAATGCTATGAGATATAAGATGGTGAGAATTGGTATGAGACGGTTATAGAACTTGGTAGGAATTTAAGTCTTGAGGTAATTACTAAGAGATGAATCGGGAATGCTTGATGGACTGAGTCCACACTTTGGAGATGTATTGATTATGATTAGAAGAACTAAAAAGATAGAAAATTGGACATGAGTGAATTATTTGGATGTTTGAAAATGACGTGGGAGGTGGAACTTGATTTTCTAGGGATCAAGGGAAACCGAACACAAATTGGGGTGGAAGGATAGTTCTACACTGATGCTGATCACATCAGGGTTGGATGATTCCTGAAACTCCCTACCAGTGGTCACAATTAAATCACGCTAAGGATAGAGGCATTAGGATAAAATGAAATTGGAGTTGATTGTATTTTTAATTAGAGGAATTATTCCTCACATGACCTCGTAAAAAGGATTACCTTTTTACTGAGTCTCGCCCATGAAGTCGAGGACACGAGCCTTTGTCTTCGGACCGGTGACATGGGGAGAGCAGAGTTGTTTTGTATTCTGGCCCATGGTGACGAGGACGAACGAGCCATTGTCTACGGACCGGTGACATGGGAGAATACGTTGGAAATTATGTGAATGTTTTAATCATCAAAAGGAACAAAGGGAATTTTGAGTGCTATACATGCTTAAGCGTGTTGTGTGATATTTAAGTATAAGCATATGGTGGATCTAATGATTCAATGAGTTTAAGTATACATAAGTATGATCTATATGATGTATGGAATGAGGTAAGACATGTATTCTAATAGGATAAGATGCATGGGAACTTTGGGGACAAAGTTCTTTTAAGGGGGGTAGATTGAAATACCCCAAACCTAAGTATGCTAAGTAAACATCAAATTATGATGTAGTAAGGCTAACATATGCCTTAGAAAGATTGGTAGACAATTTAAACCAAGGAAAACACAAGAAAACGCCTTAAGGGCAATTTAGGCAAAAACATGCTTTAAGCTTTGAGTGACTTTAATTAGCACCCAAATATCATTATAAGACTTTAGTAACATGCTAATGGACATGTTAAATCAATATAGAAAGAAAACCAAGCTCAAAAACAAGCTTAAACACAAAATGTGCTTTAAGACTCCTTAAAGCACCTTTTTGAGAAATTGTCTTAGAAATGAGTTTTGAGTGGCTAAATGCCCATGATTACACCTTAATCAACATGTGTACTAATTATTATCACATTAGGAAGCCTAAATCAATGGGAAACCAAAAATTTCACAAATTTGTGCTCTAATTTGTGAATAGTGCCAAATAGTGCCAGTTTAGTCTTTAGTCAACTTAGTTTGGTTAATTGGTTAAAAAATGCCAAAAATTCCCTTATTTAACAAGGGGGCGGTTTTTGAGAGTGGTGAGTCACCACATGAGTCATCCAACTTAAGAAAAGAAGAGAGAAATAAGAAAAGTTACTATTTGCTTTTATAAAGAAAAATATCCATTAATATCCTACATCTCTCCTCTCTTCTTCATTTCCCACCTTCACCCACGGTTTCTTCTTCTCCTCTCCTGCTTCAAAACCGAGAGGGCTGCCTCCATGGGTGCTCCATCTTCAAATGCTCACCAAACCTTCATTTTAGCTCCAAATCCAAAAATAACAATAGATTATTCTTAGTTAGACCAAGACCTACCTTTCTATCTTTTCAAATCCTTCAAAGCTCAAGTTTGGAGCCATGGAAAAACTCCATTGATGGAGGAAAATCAAGTTTGAAGAGCTCATTTGGTTCTCCATTCATTCAAGGTAATGAAAATGTAAGAAAAACTATGTTTCCACCACTTCTTCTACATGGCCGAAAATTACTACTCATGGGGCTTTTTTTTATGCCTTTTTCTAGCTTGTTTTATTCACCAAGGACTAGTGGAGGTCCTATTTAATTCAATGTCCAAGTCTACCTTGAGACTTCAAAGTTAATCATCCACTTTTATACCTTAGAACACATTTTTAACCTAGGTTTTCATTCCTTAAGGTTAGTGTATTGTTTAGCACTCATGTGAGTCTTTGAATATTGGTTAGAACATTGGCAAAGGAAATTTAATGGGTGGCCGAGATTCATTCAAGAAGAAGGTCTAAGGAGGAAGTTAAGATAAGCTTGGAAAAACAAGGTAAAATGCTTACCTAATGGTGGTTTAAGTCTTAAGGGATGGTATTTAGATAAGTACTAATGTAGCTTAAAGCTTACATTAAGTAATGGGCTATACAACCTAGGAAAAAGAATTTAAACAAGCTTATGAACTTGTGATTAAGGAGCCAATGGGAATGAGTTAGTAAGATAAGTTTAAGATGGATCTTAAGAGCATTATAACTACTTTGAGATTGATGGGTGTATTTGCAGGTTGAAAGCTTTTATATGTGGGAAATTCAGTGTTTAAGTTTAAGTCATTTAAGGGCCTAAGAGCCATGTTATTTAAGAGCCTTAGTGCTATGCAATTTAAGATTATTGCACAATATTGAGTTTATTATGAATGAGTTGATTTGGGTGAGGAAACAAGATTAGAAAGGACTTGAGGTGTGTGAGTTGGTTAAATGAGGAAAACAATGCATTTGGGCATGAAAATACTAGAGAAGCTATGGCAAATTTGAATAGAAAACAAAGAGTTTAAGTGGAGGTGGTGAGTTAATATGCCCTAGGGTTCACTAGGGATCATTCTGAGGAATTTGAGTGGAAATGAGTTAACTAAGGAGCTCTGGAGGTTTAGAATGACCTAGAATTGTCTATGAGGAAATTAGAGTTTACATGGGTGTATAGAACACACCAAAGTCATGGTATGTGGAATGGTAAGACTTGTGCAAAAATTTGGAGGAAATGGTGTACAATGCTTTAAGATGATTTAGGTATGAACTAGGGAATATGACGATGAGAAGTTTTGATGTCTTGTGTAAGTGGTGAAGATGCTAGTAGTGGATTAATAAGGTCATAGTTGGATGGTAAAGATTGGACTTGGGTGATGGAAGTGAATATTGAAGGAGAATGTTGTCAATTGTCAAGGAAAATGACTAGGAATGTAAAAGAGCGTGTGATCATGAGAATGGTGAGTAAGTTGAGTAAAAGGAGATGGAAATGTCTAAGGAGGGTGTAGGATAGTCAAGGTAAAGAAGACAAGGTTAGGGTGCTAAGAAGATGGGGAGAAATGCATAGGAAAGTTCATGAGTTTAGGTTGATAAGCAACAAGTGTTAGGAATTCTTGTAAGGATTGAGAAAATGGTTAAGGAGGTTTTAGAGGATGTTCTAAGGTGAGTTTAAGTGCCTATATGGTATTAAGACATAATGGGACACTTGTGGAAGAGTTGGGCATTTTGGCAAGAAATGAGATAAATGTTTAAGGGTATATAAGATGAGTTTTCTGGCATGTCCGGACTTCCGTCCGAATTTGGAAGTTCGGACATGCCCTGTTGCGATTAAATTTTCTGAGTCTCGACCAGTGTCCAGACTTCTGTCCGGCCTTCGAAGTTCGGACACTTGAAATTTTTCCTTTGATTTTTCCTCGACCTATGTCCAAACTTGGGAAGTTCGGACACATGTTCGGACATACGTCTGGTTGCACCCTTTTGAGTCTTGGTTTGCGTCCGAACTTCGGAAGCTTGGACACAAGTTCAGACATGGTGCTGTTTTGACCAAAAACTTTGTTTAAGGTTAGGAAATGATATCTAATGGTGGGGATTGATGGATATTGATGTTATAAAGTTATTAAGGGCATGCTTGGAGGGTGGAATGACTACTGAGTGGGTGAATAAGTACAAGGTATGAGGAGAAGTGATTCACTTAAGTTTGTAAGAACTTAAGTGGTGTTAGATGGGGATCATTAGTGACTAAGTGAGTTAAGTAAGTTAGCTTTATTGGAAAAGTAATTAACAACCTAAAATTGAATGAATGTTTTAGGGTTTGGGAATTTGGACTCCAGAGGAGAGTAAGCAACCGAACGACCAACAGTGAACGGTACAGTCTTTCTTGTGACCTGCTTGCTAACGAGGTGTCCCTCGGCTTGTGTGCTATCTGTTTTTGGTGTGCCCACTAAACAAGATAAAGCATGCAACCGGAATATTATGTTGATTGTATTGTTGTGTGATGTTTGAAAACTAACACAACTTACGTGAGAACTTACTAACTAGTGTTTAGTAAAGTATTGTGTGAGATTAAGGAACACTCCCAAATATTGTTTACTTAGTAACCGAAAGAGGTTAACTAGCAAACATTAACTTGAGACTTACTACTAACTGGAACTTGGGGGAGTGAGGAATCCGGAATGGTACCGGCACATGTGTATTGGGGGAGATTGGTATCCTTATCAGATACCGACTTCCAAATATGACTTGTCTATGGGCTCGTCACCTAGAGTCGACATATAGACTCGGCCTCCTCGGAATACTTGTTTTAGGAGGGAGGCATACTAAGATGGCGTGGGGGATCTAGCCTACATCCCCAACAATTTAAGAATGTTGTTTATTGCCGGTAAGTGTCCTGCTACTGGCTAGGGTTAACCAAGTCCTACGAAAATAAACAACGAACTAAGGGTTAACCAGTTCCCAATGAGAGAACGGTTGGCATATATGAGATAAGGTTTGAGATAAGTTGCAACCATCCCTATTTAAAGGATGGTTTGTATTTTAAGACTGAGATAAGCTACATCCATTCCTTTTTAAAGGATGGTTGTTTTCTAAGACTAAGATAAGACTAAGATTGAGGTAAGATAAGGATGGACTAAGATTAAGAGGAAACGTAACTTAAGGAGTGAAGTAATTGACTCACTAAATAAAGGAACGCATTTAAGTCGTTCATTGTGTTTGCACTTTGATTGTTCATATTTGGATTGTTGTTTATTGCACTTTCTATTATGTTGTGCATCTAATCAACCTCCATGCTATCGACAATTAGTCGTCGTAGCCACGTTAGCTTGGGGGCCATGAGAGGATCGTACCAGCATTCGTCCTGACCCCCTTTAGGGGCTGTTTTTACTACACAGGTGAACGTCAGGAGGCGGCCGTCACGAGAGTAAGATGGGGTACAAGCGTCACGGGTTAAGTGTGGCCTACGAGTTGTGCATGTACACTTGTATGACAATTTGAGTTAGTAAGATGTATAGAATGTGAGGGGATTGTAAGAGGGATATGTATTTGGTTAAGACTTGTAAGTACTAAAGTTCGGTATATTCTGTAGTCAAACCGTGGCAAGGTCCTGGAATGTAATTGAATCCGCTGCAGAGTTTGTATATATGGTGATAAGTTTGTGATAACCACGATTGGATCGAGATGGGGTGTTACACTAGGTCCCGGACCCTGCTAAAAACTGCTAACTTAGTTTATTTTTCGACCCCAAATCAACCCTTAATCCACCTCTAATCATTCCATAATCTTTCCACATGTTTTATACATGTTTAAACACTCCTTAAAACTCCTTAAATCCTTGGTCCAATCCTTACTCAACTTCTTGCTCAATTTCTACAAATTTCCATTCTCATTTTTACAATTTGCACACTTGTGCATTTCTACACTTCTCTTTGCACTTTGTACTTTTTCCTAACTTCATTTTACCATTGCAATTCATTCCTAGATGCTTGCACTATCTATACCTGAGTCTAACTCTCTTTTTCCTAAATCTTGCACACTATCTCATTCCTAATTTTTCCAAGGCATTACAACACTCCTTGCTACAATTTTTACACACTTTATCCTCATCCTCCAATTACCATTCCATGGTTACTTAACATCTCTACTCAACCCAATACACACCTTGATTCTCCCATTCACCAAGTCATCCTAAAATTCTTATTTCCTACTTAAATTTTGTCATAGTTTGCCTACAAACCTAGCATATCCAAATCCATTCATTCTCACCAAAATCATTCCTAAACTAGTCACACCCATACAAGGGTCCTACCAGCACTCAAAGCAATAATAATTTATCAATACATCCTCAAACAACAATACCAATACACATACTCAAATTACTTGGCTCTAAGGCCTTCAATCCAAACATCAATTCACAAATACTCTCCAACTTCCACCAACTACCTTCCTAGTACATTATTTTGGGTTCATTCATTAATTTACCCATTCTCATCATTTCAATGCATTAAAATTAGCATTAAGAAGGATTTCTTACCTTAAATCCTCTTTAGTTCTTCTTTTGCTCTCTTCCATCTCCTCTTTCTTTTTCGGTCAAGTTGGGCAATGGAGTTGCCAAACTCCATCCCAACACCCACATTACACCAAAAAGAATGCAATTAATCCTATAACCCTTAGAATTTACTAATTCAAAGAAAGGCTTAGAACACACAAGTTTGGGTTTACCTTTTTTGGAACTTTTAAGAGGGGTTTTAGCCCTTGATTCAAGAAAGTGATCCCACCACCATTGGAAGGTTGGAATAATGCTCAAAAGAGAGAGAGAAAATATAGCTCCATTAGAGGCTAAAATTGGCCACACTAAGAAATGGAGGAAACATGAGTTATTCATGGAAAGTTTTACCTTAATGGAGAGAGGAGACTCTAAGCTTCGATTTGGTACCATTTTCTCTTCAAATGGGCAAAACCCATGGAGATTAAGTTCTTTATTTTTGGATTTTGAAAAGAGAGAATGATAGAGAATGATGAGGAGATGAAGAATATGTACTTATTTTTGTGATTGGAGCTTTAATGATGCTAGAGCATGGAGAATAAGAGGAGAAGCCATTGAAGCTTGGTGGGGAGGTTGAAATTGCCAGCAACCAGAGGGAGGAGGACGAAATCGGCTGGGAGAGAGGAGGGAAGGAGAGAGAATAGAGAAATAAGGGTGAGAGAGGGGATTTTATTTACTTTATGCTTTTTTTTACTTTATGTTTTTTACTTTTCTTCTTTTTCTTTTCTTAACTAGCTTAGTTAGTAAGAGAGGGGAGACTTATTTAGGCAATAAAAACCAGCCCCCTACTGTAATACTAGTTGGAGCGTTTTTCATCTTTTACAACAAACGCTCGTTAATTTTCACTAACCGGGCCTGTTTTCAGAAATTTTCTCGTTTCTTTAATTTTATTGGTTATTAAGCTTCCATTAATGCTTAATTGTAGTTATTTAATGAACTATAATTTTTACGGGTTCGTTTGAGCACTCAAAGTCACGTTTTCGGGCTTTCTCAAAAAACATGCTCTAAAGCTTTATTAGCATTTTAATTCATTATTTGGATCCGTTTTCTTCAGGAATCATTCCCGTATGGTTATATAACGCTTATTTTAGCGTTTTTTTATTTTTAAGTGTTTCCTCATTTCTTTTAGATTTATTTTCCTTACCAAAATTACTTAGGCACTATTAGGCCCTTAAATACCATATTAGAATAATTTAATCATCATAATTAGGTTCGGGGTATTTCACCTTGCTTCAATCCTCTTTGTGGAACAAAAGAACAACTCGATCGTCTATTTATTAGCACCATACATTTCACAACTAATTGAACCCACCTTTCATGAAACCCAATACTCTACAGGATCTCCCGGATAAAAGACCATTCTACTCGGTCGAAAGCCTTTGCCATATCCAGCTTTAGGGAAAATGGCCTCTCCTCGATGCTGTTAAAATTTTCATCGTATGAAAAAATTCATGGGCTATGATACTATTATCAAATATTAAGCGTGTAACACCCCTATAATAATAAAACAACAGCGGAAAATAAGATAAAGGTGCTACAGACCATCGGGCTCCAAACACCCGGTACCAACCTCACCAATTACAACCATTACAATTAACTAAGTTACGGTCTGAACTTCGAGAAAACTTAACATTAACATAACAATAATAAAATACATTCACTCTCCATAAACCTAGTCCCATCCCAATCACTCATGCTCTTCGTGGCCACCTATAAATCAATTTGTACCTGCAAGATGAAACCAAGCAGCCCACCCCGGGAGGGGTGAGTCAGTTCCCTGGAATGGAACTGGTACAATTCTCCAAAACAATCTTTAAAACATAACTCCTCAAAATAAACAGTAACTTGAAATTAAACTCTTGAAAGTAAAACAGAGATAAAGCACTTCAAAACAATCAAGTTAAAGAGAAAAGAAAACAAGACAAAGATAGAGATAGAGAACTTCCAAAACAAGTCATCCACTTAAGTAGTCACACCACATAGTTAGTAAGCATCCATTGTTGATGTTAGAACCAATTCCCGTTCGGAGTATAAAGACTCAGATAGTCACAAAGGACTAGGAATAATAAGATAGATCCAAGAACCAATAACTCAAGAGTGGAATAATTCAATTGGGAGAGATGGCCCCCACCGCCAGATATCAATGTCCATATGGACGAGGGATATACAGCCCCCTGCTGTCAGATTTAAATGTCCTGGTGGACGAGGGATATACAACCCCCTACTGTCAAATATAAATGCCCCTATGGGCAAGGGATATACAGCCCCCTGCTGTTAAATATCAATGCCCCTATGGGCGAGGGATATACAGCCCCCTGCTGTTACCATTTAAGACGCGCGCACGTCGAAACCTCAAGAACCAGCTCATGGATGAAACAATATCCAGAGTCAAAAGAAAGATTTCCAAGATTGACCTTTTTTCAAATTCCCACTAGATCACCAACTACCCAGAGCAATACCAAAACACTCAGTCCTACAGAGTGCAGAAGCGTAAACCCTAAGCAGTCAATGTCTAACGGGGCACCAAACAGAAGGAACCAATACCCAAGTGAGTTTCACATCCAAGGCTCAGTTAGTCATACAGGCTGAGTTAGTCACACAACCATTTCCTTTTTAGAAATTCCTCTTAAAGTCAGTTAGCGTTTCCCAAAACATTCCACAAGTCAATCAGCAAAAATATCGGAGTACGAGAAATCGTACAAAATATTCCATAAGGTCCAAAACATAACAAGCTGAGTACGAGAAATCGTACCTAGGTAACGCTGTAGCAGTTCTAATCAACTTGCGCAAACAATCAACAGTACTCTGAAGAAAATTAAAGGTAATCTATCATCAATCACTTGTAGCCTATGTTACGCTTAAATAAACTCCTTACTCTTATTTCAAAGTCTCAATTATCTTTTAAGCCCTCACTTAAATGTTATGTATAATCTTTGAGTTATCTGAGAACGTTGTATAGCCCAAGGTGGTAAGATCAAGGAATGTATTCGATTAACATTTGCTAATTGTCCACTCCTATCCACTTTATTCATACTTAACCACAATCCTCACATTCAAGACTCAGAATACTATACTACTATCCCACAATGTAAAGATTATGTATTCAAACAATACCTACTAGATAACCCATTATGATTAAGTCTTTCCCTTAACTTAATTAAGATCTACATCTTGTATATTGAAATCGTAGTGTCGTAGACGCGTTTTATTATAACTTAATTGAACTGCTAAACTCAATTATCTCATCTTTAGTTCAGAATGACTTTTAAATACAACCATCTAACAAACTTGTCATAAGATGTTAAATTACTTTCCATCTTGAAACAACTATATTATAGTTAACTTAGACTTATCGAACTCTTACATTTAGTATTCACAAGGTACATTATTTGCTTAATTATTACCTATATAATAAGGTGTTTAAATATAACCTTTTATGTATCCTTACTTACCTTTAATCTCCTAAACATTTTATTTTTACACCCATTCACTCTATAGACTATGTATAATCCTTTTGTACCAAACTTCAATAAACTTAAGCCTTAAATACCTTTTAAATTGTTTTACAAAACCTAAGGTTTCAAAGGAATAACCTAATAAATAAATTTCCTTTATTGTATTTAGGATGGACAATATATCTACATAGAGTAGAATTTATCAAAGAATCAAATTCGGGTTCGTAAGTGAAATTGTTAATTATTTAATAAGATAATCTACTATGAAAATTCTCTTATTTTATATTCAAATAACCCATCATTACTTCCCATTACCGTAAAGTATATCAATATAATATCTTATGTAACTTAGCTTTATCTAATAAAAGGTTCAAAGGTTTTAAGTATCAAATACCCATTTATAAACCCTCCTATAAATTCTCACCACTAAACGCCTCACTTAACTGTAAACTCACATCCTGAATATTGGTAATAAATGTAATCTATATGGCTCATCTAATTCTAAGAGAATTAAGGATAATTATTTAGATAAATTCCCAAATCATCGTTTAATATAGATTATATCACAACCCTTTTAATGATCCTATCTTAAAACATTAAGTTATATTTCACTACCATAAATGTTAAGAAATGATTAAATCTAGACTTACTAATCCACCTCACATTTAGATGTAAAAGTATTTTACTTATTTTATTATGGTTTATATATTAAGAATATTTAGATGTAATCATACTACATTTGTTTATCATTAATTATAGAATAAGATCTATTTGTGCAACATTTTATGTAACCTAATCACAATTTTTCCTAAGTTTTAACTTATTAATTACTTAATCCCAATTTTAGATTTACATCCTGGTTATAGACAAATAATACTATACATGCATTTTAATATGGTTATATATAAACCTTGGAAACTCAAAGGTAACTCTTAAGCCTAATACGTAACTATAATCTAATACCACCTCATATAATATTCTTTTAATAGTACTATGTATATGTTTAGTTTAACTTACTAATTCCTTCGTATTATATTTCCTATAAGGTATCTAATTTTATTTATGTTAAATATGTATATATTTATATATACTAGGATTTGTTCAAAACATTATTTATGTAGTTTATTGTATTTAATTATGTTTAATAACTTTTAGGCATAACTACAACCGACCTATGGTTTATTAAATAAAGTGATTCCTTTGTTTATTTAATATATATAAGTGTACCCGTACTAGAAATCAACTTAGACATTCCCTATGTAACTTATCATATTTAAACTATCTTATTACTTCGACCTTTAACTTTATTCCAAGTATATTTCATAAAGTATCTCTTTTACCATATCTTAAGGTTCTCGCTCTTATAATGTTTAGTTATTATAAGTGGTAATTTAATTAGTTCCTTGATTTACTTTAAGTTACTACTTTATTCCCTTTTATATATATGTAAATATATATATATATATTCATATTTCCCTTACTTTTAATTAAAAATATTAACTCCCATATAATATAGTAAATAAAACGTAAGATAATTAAATCCCTTAATTTATATACGTTTCTACTAAGTAAGTATATATACATATATGTAAATAATTTCACTTCTCTTAAAAGCCAATACTAAAACATTTATAAACTTACTGTTATAAAATTTTAATTTAGTTCCCCTTAATTTCCCCAGCTTAAAAGTTGATTAACAAACCTTACTTTAATTTTTGGTTACATTAAAAACCTTATATTATAGATTATTCTTATGAAAAACTCATAAACACAATAGTTAAAACCTTTTACCATTGCCCAAAAATCCCCAAATTTAATATACAGTAACTATAACATTTTAGACATATTATGAAATTTTTATTTCATAAAAATATCTTTTTAATTTAGCCAAATAATTCTAGAAAACCCGTAACTTGCAAAAATCATAACTTATGTTTAAAAACTCCAAAACCATATTAATTTACATCAAAATAAACTAGATTAAATAAGTAATCTATGGTTAAAATTTCAAGTCAAAATACATTCGGGAAGGTATTTAAATTAATTCAACAAGTTAGGGTTTATTTCTGAAATCATAATAAAAACTTATACTCTTAATTTGAAACGATCTAATCTCAGCCGTCCGTTTCTTATAACTACGATCGGACGGCTGCTGAAAGCCAAGTTCATCAGCAACCTCCTCTACCTAGTCGAGTACTAAATCGCAATTATCTCACAATCTACAGAACGAAATCGAGTGATTCTTGTTTCTATGGTTTCGAAATCAAATTGCGGTTCTAATGATACCAATTTCCCCAATTATAATGCAGTATTCATTGGGTTTCGATTTCTGTTTCGAAGTTAGGTTTTCTTTTCCAGTTTCAAATTCGATTTGCCAAATTCTCTCAATTTATTACGTAATTGGTTAAATTGATAGAGGGTTATGAACGGGAATGCAAACACAAGTAGCATTATAGGTATAATTTGGTCGGAATCGTACCGGAGATGCGCCGGCAAGGCAATTCGAACTCGTTTTTCTGGAAAACTAGTATTTTATGTGTTGTTCAGGTAGGCAACTTCGCGGATCAACTCGGGATAACTGAGATGGATTCAATCCATGAAACCTACGTCATTTTAAAGAAGACATGTAACTCTAAACATTGGTGGAAGAATCATGGAAAAAGAATAACTAGGGAGAAAGTTATTGATCCACAAAGATCTGAGTTTACCATGTCGTTTCTGGAAATATTCTGGGCAAAAACAGACGTGATCGAGTAGGTAACTTTAGACGACTCGCTCTCCCTACTGGTTACGAATCAGCCTTGGTCATTAACATGACAGTTGTAGAGGGATTTGATATCTTCAAAACAAGCTAAAGAACACGAAATTGGGATGAGAAACGAAGAAGTTATGACGAGACGAAGTTTACCTGATTTCAGTAAAAACTGGAATTCTGGGTTTACGAATTCGCAAGGAGGCAACTTTAGATCGATTTTCCCGTCGATGTAGAATGATGTAGGTTATGTATGAGTTATGGTTGGAAAGAGGAATTGTAGGAGAAGAGAATGGAGAAGACGGCATCTTAAAATATTGAGAGATGAGTGAGATATAGCCGTCCAAAGTTAGGGCTAAACACTGAATTCTATTATCAAAATTCAGGGAATCCAGAATCGTTCAAGTCCTGGCGCCTGTGAGCTTGACACGTGGCACCTTTCAAATTTTTGATTCAAAACTTCAATCTAGCATAACTTTGGCTAGGATGATCCGTTTTTGACGTTCTTTTTATCGATCTTCATGGTTTTCCATAACCTATTTATTAGTATAGGTTTCATGGCCTGGTTTGACCATTCGCAAAAAGTCAACTCTAGCAAGGCTTAATAAGCTTTAAGGTTTCTAGAATTTTATATTGACTTTTATGTTTCAAAACAATGTTCCAACACTTCCTAAAATCTTTATAATATATTTGGAGTGTTTAGAAATTTTCCCAAGATTTATTGACTTATAAATCTTATTATTAAATTCATAATACTATATAATAATATATAATAATTAGGGTTAAATAGGAGAAAACCCCTAAATAAATTTCATAATTCCATAAAATAATTTAATATTAATAATTTCATATACTAATTTAATACTTAATAGTATTATTAAAGGTTTAATAAAAGAAATCCCCTAAATTAATTTAAATTAATTTAGGGGTATTTCAGTATATCCCCCTTAAAAGAAACTTCGCCTCGAAGTTTAAGAAAATCAACTAGTAGGCACTCACACCGCTTCGGGTGTGCTAAGACAATGATAATTCCAATGAAATTCCATACCAATCCAATCCTTTATTTCCATCCATTTCCATAACAACATTCCACTCGAGATTACTCAACCTCAAAACAAACCAAGATATACCAAGACATAGCATGATGAATATCCAAAAGTCACATACTGAGTCATAACTGAGTCATAATGTAAAAAGCCAGCACATACAAACACCCCTCATTCTGCTAATACTGTTCTCCTTTTACTAACAACGCAACGAGGCATAATCCGGATGAGATAACGAAGGAGGAGTATGCCAGCATATCCCCCTTAAAAAAGCTAAGGTACGCCCTCGTACCGCTACTAACGACACATTCAAAGAATTCAACACCTTATTAACCAGCTTTGTTGTAAATTTTATTGCACCGTTGATTTTATCTGCAATCAATATATATATATATATATCTGTATTTTGATTGTTTTGTATTTGTATTTTCAACTATTTAAAATTTTATTTTATGATCCTTATCCTTTCATTTTATGACCGGTACGAATTATACGTCATTATATGATCATTTTATCATATCAATTATATTAACAAGCTATAAATCAGGTGTAACGTACTTGAGTAGTTTAAAATAATATTTCAGATCATTTAATAATCTTCCAAAATTATCTTCAAGGGTTTATAGCCAACCATATGTTAAAACTCTATAAAATAATATTTTCTGTGACTTTTCAAGTTTCAACTGTTTTTATAATTAACTATCATATTTCAGACGAATCATTCAGTGTTTACTTCATAAAATTTACTTATTATATATTTACATAATTTCACCCAAGGCAGAATTTTAGGAAGTTCTTATCAATTATAATGTAGCTCCAAAATCTGCTTTCTTTATCTTAAAATTTATTTTTCAAGATAGGGACTCTATATATAAATTTTAAGTCAAATGAATTAGTCTAGTGAAAGTTCACTCACTCCTGATAATTATTATTTTTTCTTAGGGTTTGTTCTATGTAAGTATTCTCCCGATTATTAAATCTTAGTACTCCCTTAGACAATGGTGGCTTTTGTAAATATCACTCTTAGTGTGACTTCTAAGATTTTATCTATGTATAAGGTTAAACTTCTAAATAAACATGAGGATTTCCAAATCTTTAAGTAACTCTCAATTTCTCACTAGATGCTCAATATTCTGAGTATTTAAGGATCAATGATATTTAGTTTAGTGTTACTCTTCTCTTCACTTAATCTTTAAGTAACTTCCTTTAATGGTTTTTATATTCAACAAGGGGTAGACGTTCTACCTTGAAGTACCCAAATTTTAAATTCCCTTCCTCCATATATAGGTATTTTTCACCAAAGATTTAACTTAATAAATCCTTTACATGTATGAATTTAATACTGGATATTAAGATATAAATTTTGAATTGTTCATTGTGGCTAGCAATGAAATATGCCTAGCTCAAGATTTCATGATGGTAACGTCTTACCACCAATCCTCCTCAAGTTCAACATAATGCATCACTTCCATGGAAGATTATTTCCGGTCAGATGACAAGGCTTGTCTAGCCCCTAAACTTCCAGAAGTGGGTGTGCACCCCCACTACTTTCAGCCTAGGAGTTCGTCGCACCAGGCACTTCCCGTAGGGTGTTAGGTTTATGTGTTTTCTTTCTAAAGTTAACATAGAGTTTTAATGTGTTTTACAAGTCCAGATGTTGATCTTTTCTAATACGCTACTAGTTCTTGTTAGCTTAATAATTTTCTAGACTTAAGATTTATCTTAAACATTATCTTTAGGTAATAAATTGATACCAAGTAGTTCATGAGATTTATTTTCAAACTTTAAAGGAGTTGAAGTATTTTCACATAATATCAATACTAATTTAATTATGTAAAGTTCTATTTGTATACTGTTTTCAACCAAAAGTATTCTTTAAAATTCTAGGAATTTGTGTACTAGCTTTTAAAGGATTGCATTTTTAGCAATGTATTCTCCATGAGTATGCTTTTGAAAAATAGCTTAATATTTGGTTTATCCCAACCAAATCTTATCGTACTTAATATAGGATGTTCCAAACTTATGTATATATATATATATATATATTTCTGTAGTTTATTGTTGGAACGGTATAACAACACATCACACTCAACAGACATTCACAAAAGGAAAGTGTGTAAAGGAATCATTCACAATTCCAAAAAGGGTTAGGAGTCGTGCCTTACTGGAGTCCTCACTTCCCAATTCTACCCCAGTTCCCCAGTTTTAAGTGCATCTATAATCTAAGTATTTCACTCGGCTTGTTTTCTCGGGTTCAGATTATGGAATGTTTTGTACGATTTCTCGTACTCCGATATTTTTGCTGATTGACTTGTGGAATGTTTTGGGAAACACTAACTGACTTTAAGAGGAATTTCTAAAAAGGAAATGGTTGTGTGACTAACTCAGCCTGTATGACTAACTGAGCCTTGGATGTGAAACTCACTTGGGTATTGGTTCCTTCTTTTTGGTGCCCCGTTAGACATTGACTGCTTAGGGTTTACGCTTCTGCACTCTGTAGGACTGAGTGTTTTGGTATTGCTCTGGGTAGTTGGTGATCTAGTGGGAATTTGGAAAAAGGTCAATCTTGGAAATCTTTCTTTTGACTCTGGATATTGTTTCATCCATGAGCTGGTTCTTGAGGTTTCGACGTGCGCGCGTCTTCAATGGTAACAGCAGGGGGCTGTATATCCCTCGCCCATAGGGGCATTGATATTTAACAGCAGGGGGCTGTATATCCCTCGCCCATAGGGGCATTTATATTTGACAGTAGGGGGTTGTATATCCCTCGTCCACCAGGACATTTAAATCTGACAGCAGGGGGCTGTATATCCCTCGTCCATATGGACATTGATATCTGGCGGTGGGGGCCATCTCCCAATTGAATTATTCCACTCTTGAGTTATTGGTTCTTGGATCTATCTTATTATTCCTAGTCCTTTGTGACTATCTGAGTCTTTATACTCCGAACGGGAATTGGTTCTAACATCAACAATGGATGCTTACTAACTATGTGGTGTGACTATTTAAGTGGATGACTTGTATTGGAAGTTCTCTATCTCTATCTTTGTCTTGTTTTCTTTTCTCTTTAACTTGATTGTTTTGAAGTGCTTTATCTCTGTTTTACTTTCAAGAGTTTAATTTCAAGTTACTGTTTATTTTGAGGAGTTATGTTTTAAAGATTGTTTTGGAGAATTGTACCAGTTCCATTCCAGGGAACTGACTCACCCCTCCCGGAGTGGGCTGCTTGGTTTCATCTTGCAGGTACAAATTGATTTACAGGTGGCCACGAAGAGCATGAGTGATTGGGATGGGACTAGGTTTATGGAGAGTGAATGTATTTTATTATTGTTATGTTAATGTTAAGTTTTCTCGAAGTTCAGACCGTAACTTAGTTAATTGTAATGGTTGTAATTGGTGAGGTTGGTACCGGGTGTTTGGAGCCCGATGGTCTGTAGCACCTTTAGCTTATTTTCGGCTGTTGTTTTATTATTATAGGGGTGTTACAAAGCACACTGGAACAAATGCCCCTTAATCCTCATAAATAACATACTTTAGCACCTCCCCTTTTAACGATTGACTAGAACCCTTGAAACAACCCTGTATAATGTATTGCACAAAGAAATGAGGCAGAAATATTTCATGGTATTTGCACCTATTTTTTTTTTGTATAAGCACAGTAAGAGTTAGGTTTAAACCCCTAGGCATAACATGTGTATTAAGAACCAGGAGGGTTGTATCAATGAAATCCTTTCCACTACATCCCAATATGTCTTAAAGATGATGCCATTAATGCCATCAAGACATGGGGCCTTGTTTAGATTCATTTCACGGAGAGCAAGAAGCACTTCTTCCCTACCATAAGAACTACCCAGCAAGTCACAGTTGCAGCACTTTATTCTCAATACAGGCAAAAAGATGAGGGTTTAAGATGGGACGAGTAGTTTGGAACAAATCGACAAAATTATCACAGGCCCCTTCCTCAACCCTATCTCTGTCAGAAACTCGTCTTCCTTGATCATCAGTTATCTCATGGATGGTGTTTTTATGCCTTCTAGATTGAACTTTGTTTTAAAAAAACTAGTATCTTATAACCACCTTTGTTGTGAGCGTTGATCCCATCTTGTTTCTTCTATAAGAAGTAGCCAATCTAAATCACGGTTCAGACTTTTCCATCGTGTCAGTGCAACATGAGGCGGATTGCTGAGTAACCAGAGTAACTTCCTCTTTGAGTTCCTTAATCTATAGATTCTTCAGTCTCATCTTCTTACCACCCTATGATTTTAGTGCTCTACCGCACTAAACACTTTATAAACATATTCGCCTCTGCCCTCCATTCCACCTAAAATGTTATGAACTATTTCACAGCATGCAGGTTCCTCCACCCAACATTTTTCGAATTTAATAATCATGGGCTGCCTCTGCGCACCAATGTGGTGATCAACTTAACTAGTTGATGATCCGATCGTTACCATTGGAGATGAATATTACGGGCATGTGAAAATAGTTATGACCATTTATAGTTCACCAAAAACCGGTATAATCCGCATCTTGTGTTCTCAAGCCCCCATCTTCTGTTGGTGTAAGCATAGTTATCTTATAGGGATGGTAATCCACGAATTCCAAATAACCCGTGGATTGGATTAAGATTGACTTCCTTACGAGTAGGAGTGAGCAAACGGTTAAAACGGATATCCGTTAACCGGAGCTTTATAAAGTACGGTGTTCAATTATTTCAGTTATAACCGAATTACCCAAATTTAATACTTATATTAGTTTTAACTGATAACCATTTTTTATGTTACACTAATAACCGCTAACCGCCCCGTAACTGAAGTTTTTGAAATAACTGAAATAACCAAACTTCCTAAAATAACCGAAATAACCAAACTTTCTAAAATAATTGAAATAACCAAACTTCCTAAAATAAACGAAATAACCATACTTTCTTAATTAACTGAATAATTAAAATCTTAACCTAATTGAGTGAGTAGTGAAATATTAGATAAAATTATTAGGTTGTGAAAAATATAAAATTTATAAAAATATTTTTATAAAAGTTCGGTTATTACGGATAACCGAAGTTTAAATTTCAATATCCGTTAACCGAACCATACTTTATTACAACCGTTTTAACCAAAATAACCGTACTTTTGTAAAACGGTTAAAAAATACAGTGATCGAATCTGAAAGAAATACGGTTATTTCGGATAACCAAAATAACCGCCCCCGTTGCTCACCCCTGCTTACGAGATGATAAATGGTGGTTTGAACGTAACATCAGCAATAACAAATTAGACACAAGGATTTACGGGGCTCGATTTTGATTGATCTAGTCCATGGGAGTTGACGAATGTTTTTAGTAGAATCAAGAGAGTACATGCGATGAGAGAGAATTAGTATTCTTGTGTTGTTTTGTTTTTGTTATAATAAATGCGACATTGATTGTCATTTATAAAGAAGAAGGTAGATCGATCGGCTTGTCTTTCCGGCTTGCCTCCTGCCTTCTGTCATGATTGATGACAGGGTCATGGCCACGTGGAGTACGGCTTACGTCACTCGGGATGGGCTTCTCAGGGAGGAAGGTTCCTCGCCTTGCTCGGTTGTCCCTTAATTATGGAAAGGACAAACACTATCTCGAGGTATTAAGATATGTCAGGGAGGTGCGCAAGTTGGTAACCATAGGTGTCTGGGTTAGTAATGACGGGCCAACCGACGAGATTGATGGGACAGGGTGTCAAGGTCACGCATACTGAATCGTGAGTGTTGTCTTGTGGCGAGAGAATCTGGCCGGGGTTCCAACTGGTGAAATCCGGCTATCTGTTGTCGAGGACTTGGCTTCCTTTCTTGGTTGACTTTGGTCGGCCTTGCGGTGTGGTCATGTCGGCTTACTGGACTTGATGCTTGGTGATTAGGGCGGGGTTCTTGTTAGGTCCTCATTCATGTACATATGATTATAGGAAGAGAAATATGATTAGTTCTTCTAATGACATGATTAAGGTGGAGCTGATTACACTGTACCAACAATATCACCTATAAAACCCAAATCACTTAGCTGACATTGGCTTAAGCAGTAACGGATGACCGACATGCGCTCACGATTGCTCTCTCTTCTGCCTTGTTGCTCATAACCAAATAGGATTTCATTAAAGTTCTTGAAAACTAACCTCGTTTGGGAGACAAAGCTTCTAAGCTGTAGCATGAGACTCCAAGTTCGCCAACGATCCCTGACATCAGGCCAACCATAAATACTCGCGCCAACCAGACCCCAAGCCTCGATCAATGCAACAATCAATATCCAGCCAATAAAGAGCAATGCCACCACTGCGACTAGTACTATCAACCACAAATCAATACAAGCGCTCAATTTCCTTCCAAATAGATGTATATTCGTCCTTAAGTCTTTGGTTTCAGAGAGGAAAACTAAATCAGGAGATTCATGTCTAATTACTTTCAAAACCTATCGGACATAAGTCGAATCACCCAGTCCCTGACAGTTTGTAGAGAGGATACAGATGAAAAGAGAGAAGGGATGCTGAAAGAAGAGACATGCAATAACAGAAATCTGATACCATCCACATGCAAGAGCAAGAAAGGGAAGTGGAGAATGGAACCCTCCACCGGAAGGAGGACAGCCGCAAAGGAAATAATATCAGCGCAACAACAAACAACTGTCATAATATAATTTAAACGACAAAGTCTCGTGGCATTTTCTTCATTCTATTATTCATACGGTTAACCTGATGTTGTTGAACTGTTACACTCTCTTTCATTTTCTCCAAGTTCTTAGAAGCACATCTAGCTAGTTTCACAGCATTTTTTAGTGTTTATTGTGTTACTTTCTTTTTGGATGGATTTTACACTCTTTATTAGCTATATACTCTCTATAAAAGTAGATATTATAAAAATTTTAAGTTACTCCTTCTGTGATAGAGCGATCTCTTTTCTTATCCTGGAACTGAATCGAGGAACTTCACGGGATTTTCCTTCTTACTCACAATATAAATATTATCGACAAATCAACTTCAACCTTGTTATCCTTGTTGTAATCCTCCTACCGTGCAAACTACTATGGTTCATGAGTAAAAATTATTTTGTTTAACCAATTATAAATCATCTAGCATGTGCCCAAAGACGGATCTACTTTTATGTAATGGATCTCAAATAACACCCATACATTAAAGATTATAAAATTTAAAATAGAACTACCACTAAAACCTGTGTAACTCATCTATATCATGTTCAACCGCCTGTAAGTTGGATCTGTTATTTCTTGTGCTTTAATTGAATACTTTTTTCTACAATGTTATATACTCCATCCAATTTATATTTTTAGTCGTTCTACATTTTTTCATATTTTTCCCATTTAAAAATAATTTACAAGGCTAAAATGACTTGCATTTCATATACATGGAGCTGTAATTTGACATTTACCTATTAATGTATGATTAAGTCTTAGAATAGATGATGATTCTCATTAAATAATAATATATGATATACTATCACTCTTTTTTAAAAAAACATTATGACACTATTTCATCTTAATTCATAACTTAGATTCCATCACACTTTTGAAGCCACACAATCATTATGAAAAAAAAAATGTAAATTCATTAAATATGCATTTGAAAGTAGTTTGAAGTTCGTACTATAGTGTATATATCTAACAAACTTTAAGGAAAAAGTTTATTAAGTGCATAACTTTATATCACACCATTCATTGTGATTTCTTTTATTACATGATAAATTAGAGTAAAAAATTGTAGCTATTTTTCATTTATCTCTTGTAGACAATGCCGGCTTCTTCTATCCCACTACCACAGCTTAAGCTTGAGAGATCTGTGATGGAATCCTCATCCTTGGTCAATCCTGTAGTTTGGAACCTTGCAACAGAACAATCAGTTTCAAATAGGCCAGAAGTTTCATACTCAGCTTCCCCACCTACAATAGGCATAGCGATGCCCATCTTCACGGTGCTTACATAGTCATCCCTGTAAGTTCGACCCAACACACCTTCCACCTTACTCCCTAAAGAGTAGAACTTGAATGCAAGCACTAGTGAAAAAAATGTTTTTAACCACGGTTATTTTGCTTATATACCACGGTTAGGAACCGTGGTTTATGCTCCCGTCGCATATAGAAAATTGTCTATATACCACGGTTGATAACCGTGGTATAAAAGTATACTATATACCACGGTTTGCTAAGACCGTCATTTAAGACCGTTTTTGGACGCGGTCCTCAACGATTTTAAACCATGGTTAAGGAGAGAACCGTGGTATAAAGTTCTTTTATATGACGGTTAAAGGTCAAAACCGTGGTTTATTATATATAAAATCAACGAATAAACCACGGTTATACATATAACCGTGGTTTATAGTCTATGAAATTTTTTCAAAATCGCCGGCGATTTAGAAGCGCCGCTTCGCAGATATCAAACACAGCACGGAAGAGAATGAAGAGGCTAGAACATGTGTGTTCCTTGTTTGTGATTTATGGTTGCAAAATAATGAGTGAAGAATGGCGTAGTATGTTCCTTGTTCGCGGTGGGTTGTGAAATTACCGTGAAGTTGAAGAGAATGAAGAACGGAGGCGTAGGTCATGTACCTTGTTCGCCGGTTATGTTGTGAAAATTACAGTGAGAATGAGTGAGTGAGGACGAGCATGTTCCTTGTTCGCAAGTGTAAGCTACAAAAATTACCGAAAAACAAGAGAATGAGTGAGGAAGAGCATGTTCCGTGTTCGCGATTTAGGATTGCAAAAATTACCGTGAGCTAGTTGAAGAGAATGAAGAATAGTTGCAGAGCATGTTCGTCGGTTTGGGTTCCAAAATTATCGTGAGGTTGAAGAGAATGAAGAAGAGTTGCAGAGCTCGTCGGTTTGGGTTCCAAAATTACCGTGACATTGAAGAGAATGAAGAAGAAGTCAACATATGAGAATAAGAGAAAGCGCCGCGTTAAATTTTTCGGCCGAAAATTAAAATTCCCGCCTCGATTATATACCACGGTTGATCAAAAACCCGTGGTTTAATATAGCAAGATGTGCAATATAAATGACGGTTGCCTAGGAACCGTGGTATATAGGTACCCTATATATGACGGTTCTTGAAGAACCGTGGTATATTCACTCCGGCATGTACTATATACCACGGTTCCCCTGAAAACCGTGGTATATAACTAACCTATATACGACGGTTCCGGAAAAACCGTGGTATATGCGCTCTGGTATGCACCTTAAACGACGGTTTCTATTAAAACCGTGGCTTATAAACTTTAAACCACGGTTTTCCGTTTAACCGTGGTTTAAACGCCGTCATTAAAAACATTTTTTCTACTAGTGAAGATCAAGATGGGCGAAGCAGTCATCCTTAGTGATACTATAATGATGAATCCTAGAATCTTTCTCTGTGATGGGGACCACCTTGGTAGTGATCTTCAAGATTCCTTGAACATCAAGTACAACACTATTTGTGTTGCTGATTCTTGTTACAGATACGGCTGGTGTAGTGGCAGAGCACCAAGTGAACCCCTCAACCTCATCAAGGAATATGGGCTCCCCATCCAAGGCCAAGGCAAGGCGATCAACGGAGTCATCCCATGTGACAGTTTTACGAGCGCCAATGAATAGCTTATGGTTGTTAAAAAGGATGCCAAGGGATTCAACCCATGTGAAGTCTCTCCCCATTTTAGGACTCCTTTTGCCGATGAAATGGGCATTGATGTGAAGGTTGGTGTCAGAGACAATACAAAAATCTTTGTTCTTTTTTCCATGGAAGTAGAAGGTGATACCATCTCCGCCTTTGAATCGTGGGTCCTGGCAAACAGCACCCGGGTAATCGCAACCTGCAATATTTATTACAATTTGATTTTTATTATTATCAAGGATTTGTGTGCATGTTCCAAATTTTTTTGGTATGATAAAGATAATGAGATAAAAAGATATTTAAAGGGAGTAAAAGACTTACTACAAACAGGCTTGCAAGTAGCGCAGTCAACTTCACATGTCGAGGCACAACTAGAAGGACAAACATGCACTTGACCATAACATTGAGGATAGTTTTTGTTTCTACAACGAACTCTCTTACGTCCAGAAGTGGAAGGATATGGGACTGGTGTTGACGAAGATCCATCATTATCATCACCATTGTTGTCTTTTCCTTGGTTCTCCCTGTTTTCTTTTTCTTTCTTCTCTCTCTTCTCCTTCTCATACTTTTCTTTTTGTTCTCTCTCATATTTCTCCTTCTCTTCCTTCTCCTTCATTTCCTTCTCCCTCTTTTCATTTTCATACTTCTCCTTTTGAGCACTCTCGGAATTTTGTTTACCCTTGCTTTCCTTTGCATGCTTCTCATACTTTGCATTCTCTTCATTTTCCTTCTCATGCTTCTCAGACTTTGAATTTTCCTCACTCTCACTCCCATACTTTTCAGACTTTTTTTTCCCCGCTCTAACTCTTATACTTCTCGGACTTTGATTTTTCCCCGCTCTCACTCTTATACTTCTCGGACTTTGATTTTTCCCCGCTCTCGCTCTCATACTTCTCATATGATATCTTTTCACCACTTTCTTTTTGATACTTCTCACTTTTTCCCTTCTCCATCTTTTCCTTTTGATACTTGTCTCTCTTATGTTTCTTGTACATCTGTTTCTCGTAATTCTGCTTCTTTTCTTTCTCTTGTTTTCCCTTTCATACCTCTCTTTCATCTCACTTTCTTGCTTTTCCTTTTTTTTCTTTTCTTTTTCATACTTTTCCTTCTCTTGTCCACCGGGCTTTTGCCTCTCCACCTCTGAAATACCCCAAACCTAAGTATGTTAAGTAAACATCAATATATGATGTAGTAAGGCTAAGATATGCCTTAGAGAGATTGGTAGACAATTTAAACCAAGGAAAACACAAGAAAATGCCTTAAAAGCAATTAAGGCAAAAATGTGCTCTAAGCTTGGAGAGACTTGGGTGAGTACCCAAATATCATGCTAAGACCTTAGTAATATCGTAATGGTCATTTTAAACCAATTACCAAAGAAAACCAAGCTTGAAAACAAGTTAAAACACAAAATGTGCTTTAAGAAGTCTTAAAGCACATTTTTGAAAAATTGTCTTGTAAATGGGTTTGGAGTGGATAAATGTCCATCATTACTCTTTAATTAACATGTGTACTACTTAGTATCACATTAGGAAGCCTGAATCAATGGGAAACCAAAAATTTCACAAATATGTGCACTAATTTGTGAATAGTGCCAAATAGTGCCCAAATTAAGCTTAAGTCAACATAAGTCAATAAGATGGTCAACCAAGACCATAAATATCTCCATTATAAGAGGGGGGGCGGTTTTGGATGTGGGGAGTCACCATATGACTAAGCAATTAAAGGAAAATGAGAGGAAAGTAAAGAAAGTTACTATTTGCTTTTAAAAGCAAAATATCTTATATTAGCCTACCTTTCTTCTTCTCTCTCTTCATTTCTCTTCTTCCCACGGTTTTCTTCACCTCCTCTCTTCTCCATTCACGTAAGGGCAGCCTCCATTGTTGCCTCACCTTGCTTTGTCCATAACTTGCTCATTTTAGCTCCAAATCAAAAACTAAACACATATTATTCTTAGTTAGCTCAAGCTCTAGCTTTCTATCTTTTCAAATCCTTCAAAGCTCCATTTCGGTGCCAAGAGAAAACTCCATTGATGGAGGAAGATCATGTTTGAAGAGCCCATTTGGTTCTCCATTCTCTTAAGGTAAAGAATATGTAAGAAAAACCATCTTTCCATCACTTCTTCACATGTCCGAAAATTACACTCATGGGGCTTCATTTTTATGCCTTGTTCTAGCTTGTTTTCTATTCTCCAAGGGCTTTAGGAGGTCCTTCTTGATAAATATCCAAGCCTACTTTAAGACTTCAAGGTAAAACATTCATTTTAAGACCTTAAAACACATTTTTAACCTAGGGTTTACTCCTTAAGGTTAGTGTATTGTTTAGCACTCATGTGATTCATTTAATATTGATTAGAACATTGGCAAAGGAAATTTAATGGGTGGCCGAGATTCATTCATGAAGAAGGTCTAAGGAGGAAGTTAAGATAAGCTTGGGAAAGCAAGGTAAAATGCTTACCTAAGGGTGCTTTAAGTTTTAAGGAATGGTATTTAAATAAGTACTAATGTGGCTTAGAGCTTACATTATGTAATGGGTTATATAACCTAGGAAAAAGAATTTAAACAAGCTTGTGAACTTGTGACTAAGGAGCCAATGGGAATGAGTTAGTAAGATAAGTTTAAGATGGATTTTAAGAGCATTATAACTACTATGAGATTGATGGGTGTATTTGCAGGTTGAAAGCTTTTATGTGTGGGAAATTCAGTGTTTAAGTTTAAGTCATTTAAGGGCCTAAGAGCCATGTCATTTAAGAGCCTTAGTGCTATGTAATTTAAGATTATTGCATTATATTGAGTTTGTTGTGGATGAGTTGATTTGGGTGAGAAAATAAGATGAGAAAGGACTTGATGTGTGTGAGATGGTTGAATGAGGAAAACAATGCTTATGGGCATGATAATATACTAGAGGAGCTATGGCGAAATTTGAGTAGAAAACAAAGTGTTCAAGTGGTGGTGGTGAGTTAATATGCCCTAGGGTTTACTAGGGATCATTAAGAGGAATTTGAGTGGAAAGGAGTTAACTAAGTAGTTCTTGAGGTTTAGAATGACCTAGAGTTGTCTATGAGGAAATTAGATTTTAAAAGGGTGTATTGAACACACCAAAGTCATGGTAAGAGGAATGGTGAGACTTGTGCATAAATTTGAAGGAGAAGGTGTATAACAATTAAGATGATTTAGGTATGAGCTAGGGAATATAACAATGAGGATTTTGGGAAGCTTGAATAAGTGAAGAGGATGCTAGTGGTGGAGCAATAAGGTTTTAGTTAGATGGCAATGAGTGGACTTGGAGATGGAAGAGAAAAGTGTAAGAGAATGTTGTAAATTGTCAAGGAAAAAGACTAGGAATGTATAAGAGTGTATGATTATGAGAATGGTGTGTAAGCTAAATAAAAGAGATTTAGATGTCTAAGAGGGACTAGGGGATCTAATGATTAATTTAAGCACCAAAACCATAGTGAAGGAAGCTAGGAAATTTGTACAAAGTTTGAAGGACAAAATAAGGTATAATGACTTGTAAGGAAGTAAGCATGTGCTAGATTATATATAGCTATGAGAAGTGTGAATAAAGCAAATGGGTTGCGCATGATGAAGCTTGAGGAGTAGTTATATTGGTGGAAAGGAAAAACTTTGGTTAGTTAGTTTTAGACAATGTTTACATGTTGGAAGTGTAAGGAAAATATTACAAGTGTTAAGAGATTATGTGAAAAATTGGGTTATGAGGTTAGAGAAAAAATTGGACAATTTTAAAAGGTTATTTTGGTATTAGAACATGCCTAAGATCATGTATAAAGTTTGGGTGATTTATGGATGAAGAGAGCAAGTGCAAATGCACTTAGGAAAATAAAAAGGGCAAAAATCTGTAGCTGGTCCGGGACTTAAGTCCAGGGTAAAGTCCCGGACCAACCTAAAATTCATGCCGAGAGTTGCTTCAACCATAGGGTCCGGGACTTAAGTTTTGTAAGAAGTTCCAGACCACCCCGTGATTTACCCCCGAGGATTTTAGCTTGAATTGGTCTAGGACTTAAGTCCCATACAAAGTCCTGGACCACCACATTAAAATAGCCGAGAGTTTGAACCAGATATAGGTCCGGGACTTAGGTTGAGGACAAGGTCCCGGACCACTCTAAAAATGGTGTATAAGCTTGGAAAATGTTAGGTAATGACGGGGATTGATAAGTATTGATATTATGAAGTTTAAGGACATGTTTGGTGGGAATTAATAACAATTAAGTGGGTGAATAAGTATAAGAGACAATGAGAAATGATGCACTTAAAAGTCTAAGTTAAAACTGTAAGGACTTAGTGAGTATTAAATGGTGAACAATGGTGGGTAAGTAGGTTAAGTAAGTTGGGATGAGTTAAGTAACTAATAACCTAAAACTGAATGAATGTTTTAGGACTTGTGAATTGGGACCCGGAAGGAGATTAAACAAGCAACCACCGACGGTGAAAGGTACAGTTCTTCTTGTGAGTTGCTTGCTAACGAGGTGTCCCTCGGCTTGTGTGCTATTTGTTTTTGTGTGCTCACTAAACAAGATAAAGCATGTAACCGGAACATTATGTTTATTGTATTGTTGTGTGATGTTTGAAAACTAACATAACTTATCGTGAGAACCTACTAACTAACGTTTAGTAAGGAATTGTGTGAGACTAAGGAACACTCCCTAATATTAGTTTGTTAAAAAACGAAAGAGGTTTTACCAACAAACATTGTCTTAAGACTTCTACTAACTGGTACTTGGGGGGAGTGAGGAACCCGGGACTGACTCCAGTCATGCATGCTAAGGAAAGGGGTCGTATCTAAAGCAGATCCGACTTCCGCTTAAGGAATTGTCTTCGGACTTGTAGCCTAGGGTCGGTTGCCGGCTCAACTACATTGGACATCCAGTCCAAGGTAAGTGGCTTTAAGATGGCGTGGGGGGATCTAGCCTACATCCCCAACAATTTAAGAATGTTGTTTATTGCTGGTAAGTGACCTGCTACTGGCTAGGGTTAACCAAGCCCTGCGAAAATAAACAACGAACTAAGGGTTAACCAGTACCCAATAAGAGAACGGTTGGTATATATGAGATAAGGTTTGAGATAAGTTGCAACCATTCCTATTTAAAGGATGGTTTGTATTATAAGACTGAGATAAGCTGCATCCATTCCTTTTTAAAGGATGGTTGTTTTCTAAGACTAAGATAGACTAAGATTGAGGTAAGATAAGGATGGACTAAGATTAAGAGGAAACGTAACTTAAGGAGTGAAATATTTGACTCACTAATTAAGGGAACGCATTTAAGCCGTTCATTGTGTTTGAACTTTGATTGTTCATATTTGGATTGTTGTTTATTGCACCTTTTATTATGTTGTGCATCTAATCAACCTCCATGCTATCGACAATTAGTCATCTTAGCCACGTTAGCTTGGGGGCCATGAGAGGATCGTACCAGCATTCGTGCTGACCCCCTTTGGGGGCTGTTTTTACTACACAGGTGAACGTCAGGAGGCGGCCGTCACGAGAGTAAGATGGGTACAAGTGTTACGGGTTAAGTGTGGCCTACGAGTTGCGCATGTACACTCGTATGACAATTTGAGTTAGTAAGATGTATAGGATGTGAGGGATTGTAAGAAGGATATGTATTGGTTAAGATTTGTATGTACTAAAGTTTGGTATATTCTGACAGTCAGACCGTGGCAAGGTCCTGGAGTGTATTGATTCCGCTGTGACATTTATATATATGTTGTTGAGTTGCGAAACCACATTTGGATTGAGATGGGGTGTTACAAAAGTGGTATCAGAGCGTAGTTACGCTCTGAAGACAAGAATTACCGAAACTTAGGAGAATACAGAGGTTGAGTTTGAGTTATGGGTTAAGGGTTGAGTGATAGAGTGAGAGGTGCGTTAGTTAGGACTTCCCGGTATTTACCGGATATCCATAGTACCTAGACCCGCCCTCCACATCCCTAACCCTGAATATGTGGAACAAACTTCAGAGAGAAGAAAGCCTTCTCTTACTCGGGAAAAACCCGATCTGGCAGTTAGTTAACATTAAGCAATACGAGAAACATCTTGTTGAACAATAGTTTATGAGAACTTGAACATTTTATTTGGAGCGCAAAAGTGAAATAGGCGCAGCCAACAGAATTCTACCAATAAGAGAACGGAAATTACCGGCAACATGGGTCGACATGCTATGCAGTCGAAATAACCCGCCATACAAATGGTAAGAAAAGCACTATAAGTGCAATGGTTAAGAAAAGTTAAGTGACATGAGTACCGGACAGTGGTCCGAATAAGCATAGCAGTGGGATAATATAAAGCTTAAGGGATAAGATTACTGGAAAGTCCAGTTGGAAATGGGAACTCCAAACCCCATACAATGAAGAAGGTTGCAAACCTGGCCGACATAACGCAGACGACGGTAGAAACTCGTACAACTGTACACCAGAATAGGACTACGATGTAGTGCCTAAAGGAGGATCATTAGTTAGTAACCACAACAAAATGTGTGGAAATGGGAGCGAAAGTCAAGACGTGAGTAAATAACGAGGGGTTCCCTCAGAAAGAGGAACGCCCTGATAAGTGACAGCACTGTCAAACGGCAAGGAAACTGCTAAATGGTCAGTTATCCAAACTAAAGAACATCGAAGGAGTCCCGAGGACTACCAAAGATATAAAATATTAGGAGGAAGTACCATTACTGATGCGCAAAGCACCGGTAACCCATCTTGCATGGCGCACTTGCCATAGCAAGTGCTACCACGGTTAAGCTACACGGAAAGCCATCATGGCGAGATAACAGAACGCTACAGTTGTAGTACACATTAATACTGGATTGTAAATCCATAAGAACGGGAGAATAAGATCTTGGAAAGGCCGACGGCCCCGACCATGAAGAGATGAGGTGACACACCAGTCAACCGGGAACGGAACTTGGACGAAATACTAGACGATATAAATATCAGCAACGGTGCAACCTACTACAACAACAACCGACAATACGATAAGAACACCAATCCCGAACTTCAAGAGGAAAACCAAAGAGATCGCTCAGTGATCCGAGCAAAATGATATGTAAGCAATAACATACCGGTAAGTGTTACATAATACAGTGGAGACTGTTGACTCAACGACTTCCAACAGGAACGGGATAGAACTCCCGAGATGACCATTAAGAATACTAATAACAACAATCTTTGTTGAATGAATGGGTAAACCCCGGAAACAGGGACAGAGGAAGTAAACTTAAGTTATAACCTACCAAGGGTTAAGGACATTTAATTCCGACAAAGGAAAGCTCAGAGGACTACCCCCGCAGAGCGGGCACAGTCAAGCCAAACAAACTGATGAACGACGATTAGTATTGATTGCCTACCTCATTAACACCAAGTATGATTGATCATCAACGGGTGGCGTAGTCAACGGAAGTTGAACGAAGCGTTGAGATGGAAGTTTAAGATGACAGGATGATATCCAACTTGGACACCGTAAGGCAAACGCCTAATACGAACTTAGCCTTGACTGCTAAAAGACATAAGTCTAGTAAAATGACAGTATTGTCAAAGACACTAAGTAACCTCAGATCACCTGAATAAACTCCCATAGCAGGAAGCAGGATGCAGCAACTTACCAGGAAACCTGATACTACATTTGATATATAACCTAACGGTGGATAGTGTTCAAAGCACCAGAAACTTATGAGGATAACCTACAGATGAGTAAGAATACGAGGAGTGAACCGAGCACCGGCTCTCACCCGATGACATTAAGAACTAAGAGCCTACAAGCCAAGGATGTTAACCACATCAGAGCCCGAGGTACTGTAAGTTATAAGAGAGCTTATTTAAGCCACGAAGGAACTACAATTTGTAGATAAGAACGGTTATCAACCTATAACTTAGATTGTGGAAAATACTGCTAGGAAAGGGCACCAATGAGAACAATGAGATAGTACATTGGCAGGGGCGGAGAACGAACATGCCTTTTAGGGTGGGGATACCTCTCCTTGTTGTGAGGCCATGAGTGGGAATAAACCCCTCAAAAAGGGCTGTCACTTATTAGAGATGTAATACACTTTCGTTAGAGAATGAAAATTATAAACCTTGAGATTACCTTAGAACATACCAGATACACTTGAGTAATAAGGAAGGCTGTAGAGACAGACCTCATATCCAACACCCAGGATTGAAGAATCAGTGATCGTCAAAGATAAACATGGTGAGTGAACAGAATGGCATGTCAAGTGACCAACGCTCAGAAGAGCTTATGATTAAACGGATGACTTCTTCAGTAACCGGTTAAATTACATGGTAAATAACATCATAAAGGATTAATGAATGCGAGAGAAATTAGCCTACTTACGAATCTGAGATTGAAGCAGAACATCTTCATATTAAGAGACAACCATTTTTACAATACGGCACGGCAACCGCCAAACACCGAAATTAGAGAACTCCCAGTGTGTTTACACCAAGAAGGGATTGAATATAAGATAAGATGTTAGAGTAAATGAGTAAGTAGTTGCGCCATCTACGGGCAACATGGTAAAGGCCAACTACCACCGTAGCAGAGGTCATAAGGGGCAATACCGTTATAAGGGGATTAAGTCATGGTGCGCGGTAAAGTGACCGTTATGTATGGGCCGTCAAATATTGACACTGAGGCAATTAAATTTATAAGCTAAGACCGATATAAGTAAGGGAATAAGATGGTAGACGAACTGTGCATTGATGCCAGTAGTCTGGACCTGGTTAGGTAAGATTTCGCAGGAAGCACACTACCCATTCCTTAAGGAACTAGAAGTGCATTCCTAGTAGAGAAAATATGAGAAAGAAGGTAAGAGGCTCTATGGAAAGAGACCTCAGTCACTAAAAGACCGAATCAGTACGGGATACAGAAAGAACTAGAGCATACAATACCCAAGAATGTGGTAAATAGATTTCCCTTGATTAGATTCAAGAAGAACAATAAGTGTTATTATGGAACGATGAAAGAGGAGATCAACAACAGAATACTTCATAATTAGCAATAGCTAAACGTGTGACGGACACTATGAGTTTACTAAAACGAGACGTGGGACGACTGCACCCCATAGGGGCTTGCAGGCCTAACACGCTCATTTATAGGTTAGTTGGGTAAGTAGTAATGTACCAGTAAGGTACCCTATGCATGTAAATGAGTGGTGTAAGGAACACGGGAAGTAGTCAGCTCTGTACCATGGACAACGACACAAGATCAGACAAGAGCAGCTACTACCATAAATAGTTGAAGAAAAAGGAATCCAGTTGAACCAACAACATAAAGGAACCAGAGAACAAATAATTAAAAACTATGAAGTGCGAGAAGCACGGATTGTTAAGTATAGACATTGGATATGTCTTAAGAAGTTAAGGATAAGACTGTAAAGCGCAATAAGCACTAAACAATAGTTTCAGATTAAGAATCATCCTCAGACCAAAGGTCAGATGGAAAGAACGATTTAGACACTTGATAAAACACTAAGAATACAAACATTAGATCTCCAGGGAGACTGGATAGACGAGCTACAACTCATCAAGGCCGTGTATATATAAATATAACACGTGTCCAGTGAAAGACCTTTAGTACACAGATATAAGCATGCAGGAGAAGAATATACAATACTATAAAAGGATAAGAAAGGCAAACGGAGCCTAAGATTATCATAGTCATGCAGCGGAAGCTAGCAGATCAGTACCTTTGAGGTTAGATCAAACTAAGTTAAGAAATCGTATAAGTACCGTAAGAATCCTCGAATTATAAGTGAGATAGACGACATGGGAGCTAGAATGCTTGGTGAGAATTAGACATCTTGAACTTATGTTCAAGGATGATATAATATTGATTACATGGGCGTAATCCGTTTTAAGGGGGGTAGAGCGAAAACCGCTTAGTGTATGTTTACGTACTGAGTACATAAACTACGGTGTGCATAGCACAAAATAATTTGAGAATTTGTTTTAAATTTGTTCTATATAAACATCTTGAGATTAATCATGGTTATTGCGCACAGAAGATGCGAATACCATATGTATTAAGTACCTATCTTGTTAACTCCGGTGTGAGTACAAGTTAAGAGAATTAAGGAAGAGGATTAAGGAGACTTAAGGAATATTGAATATATGAGATATGAGTCGATATGGGAGTATGTGGAGATAAGAATAAGATAACACTATGAGATATTATTTGATATGAGTATGAGTTAGAAAATAGTAGTGCTATGAGGTGCAAGATGGTGAGAGTTGGTATGAGACTGTTATAGAACTTAGTAGGAATTTAAGTCTTGAGGTAATTACTGAGAGATGAATCGGGAATGTTTGATGGACTGAGTCCACACTTTGGAGATGTATTGATTATGATTAGAAGAATTAAAAAGATAGAAAATTGGACATAAGTGAATTATTTGGATGTTTGAAAATGACGTGGGAGGTGGAACTTGATTTTCTAGGGATCAAGGGAAACCGAACACAAATTGGGGTGGAAGGATAGTTCTACACTGATGCTGATCACATCAGGGTTGGATGATTCCTGAAACTCCCTACCAGTGGTCACAATTAAATCACGCTAAGGATAGAGGCATTAGGATAAAATGAAATTCGAGTTGATTGTATTTTTAATTAGAGGAATTATTCCTCACATGACCTCGTAAAAAGGATTACCTTTTTACTGAGTCTCGCCCATGAAGTCGAGGACGCACGAGCCTTTGTCTTCGGACCGGTGACATAGGGAGAGCAGAGTGTTTTGTATTCTGGCCCATGGTGACGAGGACAAACGAGCCATTGTCTACGGACCGGTGACATGGGAGAATACGTTGGAAAATTATGTGATTGTTTTAATCATCAAAAGAAACAAAGAGAATTTTGAGTGCTATACATGCTTAAGCATGTTGTGTGATATTTAAGTATAAGCATATGGTGGATATAATGATCCAATGAGTTTAACTATACATAAGTACGATCTATATGATCTATGGAATGAGATAAGACATGTATTCTAATAAGATAAGGTGCATGGGAACTTTGGGGACAAAGTTCTTTTAAGGGGGTAGATTGAAATACCCCAAACCTAAGTATGTTAAGTAAACATCAATATATGATTTAGTAAGGCTAATATATGCCTTAGAGAGATTGGTAGACAATTTAAACCAAGGAAAACACAAGAAAATGCCTTAAGGGCAATTAAGGCAAAAATGTGCTCTAAGCTTGGAGAGACTTGGGTGAGTACCCAAATATCATGCTAAGACCTTAGTAATATCCTAATGGTCATTTTAAACCAATTACCAAAGAAAACCAAGCTTGAAAACAAGTTAAAACACAAAATGTGCTTTAAGAAGTCTTAAAGCACATTTTTGAAAAATTGTCTTGTAAATGGGTTTTGAGTGGCTAAATGTCCATCATTACTCTTTAATTAACATGTGTACTACTTAGTATCACATTAGGAAGTCTAAATCAATGGGAAACCAAAAATTTCACAAATATGTGCACTAATTTGTGAATAGTGCCCAAATTAAGCTTAAGTCAACATAAGTCAATAAGATGGTCAACCAAGACCATAAATATCTCCATTATAAGAGGGGGCCGGTTTTTGATGTGGGAAGTCACCATATGACTAAGAAATTAAAGGAAAATGAGAGGAAAGTAAAGAAAGTTACTATTTGCTTTTAAAAGCAAAATATCTTATATTAGCCTACCTTTCTTCTTCTCTCTCTTCATTTCTCTTCTTCCCACGGTTTTATTCACCTCCTCTCTTCTCCATTCACATAAGGGCAGCCTCCATTGTTGCCTCACCTTGCTTTGTCCATAACTTGCTCATTTTAGCTCCAAATTAAAAACTAAACACATATTATTCTTAGTTTGCTCAAGCTCTAGCTTTCTATCTTTTCAAATCCTTCAAAGCTCCATTTCGGTGCCAAGGGAAAACTCCATTGATGGAGGAAGATCAAGTTTGAAGAGCCCATTTGGTTCTCCATTCTCTTAAGGTAAAGAATATGTGAGAAAAACCATCTTTCCATCACTTCTTCACATGTCCGATAATTACACTCATGGGGCTTCATTTTTATGCCTTGTTCTAGCTTGTTTTCTATTCTCCAAGGGCTAGAGGAGGTCCTTCTTGATTCATATCCAAGCCTACTTTAAGACTTCAAGGTAAAACATTCATTTTAAGACCTTAAAACACATTTTTAACCTAGGGTTTACTCCTTAAGGTTAGTGTATTGTTTAGCACTCATGTGATTCATTTAATATTGATTAGAACATTGGCAAAGGAAATTTAATGGGTGGCCGAGATTCATTCATGAAGAAGGTCTAAGGAGGAAGTTAAGATAAGCTTGGGAAAGCAAGGTAAAATGCTTACCTAAGGGTGCTTTAAGTTTTAAGGAATGGTATTTAAATAAGTACTAATGTGGCTTAGAGCTTACATTGTGTAATGGGTTATATAACCTAGGAAAAAGAATTTAAACAAGCTTGTGAACTTGTGACTAAGTAGCCAATGGGAATGAGTTAGTAAGATAAGTTTAAGATGGATTTTAAGAGCATTATAACTACTATGAGATTGATGGGTGTATTTGCAGGTTGAAAGCTTTTATGTGTGGGAAATTCAGTGTTTAAGTTTAAGTCATTTAAGGGCCTAAGAGCCATGTCATTTAAGAGCCTTAGTGCTATGTAATTTAAGATTATTGCATTATATTGAGTTTGTTGTGGATGAGTTGATTTGGGTGAGAAAATAAGATGAGAAAGGACCTGATGTGTGTGAGATGGTTGAATGAGGAAAACAATGCTTATGGGCATGACAATATACTAGAGGAGCTATGGCGAAATTTGAGTAGAAAACAAAGTGTTCAAGTGGTGGTGGTGAGTTAATATGCCCTAGGGTTTACTAGGGATCATTAAGAGGAATTTGAGTGGAAAGGAGTTAACTAAGTAGTTCTTGAGGTTTAGAATGACCTAGAGTTGTCTATGAGGAAATTAGAGTTTAAAAGGGTGTATTGAACACACCAAAGTCATGGTAAGAGGAATGGTGAGACTTGTGCATAAATTTGAAGGAGAAGGTGTATAACGCTTAAGATGATTTAGGTATGAGCTAGGGAATATAACAATGAGGATTTTGGGAAGCTTGAATAAGTGAAGAGGATGCTAGTGGTGGAGCAAAAAGGTTTTAGTTAGATGGCAATAAGTGGACTTGGAGATGGAAGAGAAAAGTGTAAGAGAATGTTGTAAATTGTCAAGGAAAAAGACTAGGAATGTATAAGAGTGTATGATTATGAGAATGGTGTGTAAGCTGAATAAAAGAGATGTAGATGTCTAAGAGGGACTAGGGGGTCTAATGATTAATTTAAGCACCAAAACCATAGTGAAGGAAGCTAGGAAATTTGTACAAAGTTTGAAGGAAAAATAAGGTATAATGACTTGTAAGGAAGTAAGCATGTGCTAGATTATATATAGCTATGAGAAGTGTGAATAAAGCAAATGGGTTGTGCATGATGAAGCTTGAGGAGTAGTTATATTGGTGGAAAGGAAAAACTTTGGTTAGTTAGTTTTAGACAAAGTTTACATGTTGGAAGTGTAAGGAAAATATTACAAGTGTTAAGAGATTATGTGAAAAATTGGGTTATGAGGTTAGAGAAGGAATTGGACAAGTTTAAAAGGTTATTTTGGTATTAGAACATGCCTAAGATCATGTATAAAGTTTGGGTGATTTATGGATGAAGAGAGCAAGTGCAAATGCACTTAGGAAAATAAAAAGGGCAAAAATCTGTAGCTGGTCCGGGACTTAAGTCTAGGGTAAAGTCCCGGACCAACCTAAAATTCATGCAGAGAGTTGCTTCAACCATAGGGTCCGGGACTTAAGTTTTGTAAGAAGTTCCGGACCACCCCCTGATTTACCCCCGAGGATTTTAGCTTGAATTGGTCCGGGACTTAAGTCCCATACAAAGTCCTGGACCACCACATCAAAACAGCCGAGAGTTTGAACCAGATATAGGTCCGGGACTTAGGTTGAGGACAAGGTCCCGGACCACTCTAAAAATGGTGTATAAGCTTGGAAAATGTTAGGTAATGACGGGGATTGAAAAGTATTGATATTATGAAGTTTTTAAGGACATGTTTGGTGGGAATTAATAACAATTAAGTGGGTGAATAAGTATAAGAGACAATGAGAAATGATGCACTTAAAAGTCTAAGTTAAAACTGTAAGGACTTAGTGAGTATTAAATGGTGAACAATGGTGGGTAAGTAGGTTAAGTAAGTTGGGATGAGTTAAATAACTAATAACCTAAAACTGAATGAATGTTTTAGGACTTGTGAATTGGGACCCGGAAGGAGATTAAACAAGTAACCACCGACGGTGAACGGTACAGTTCTTCTTGTGACCTGCTTGCTAACGAGGTGTCCCTCGGCTTGTGTGCTATTTGTTTTTGTGTGCTCACTAAACAAGATAAAGCATGCAACCGGAACATTATGTTTATTGTATTGTTGTGTGATGTTTGTAAACTAACACAACTTATCGTGAGATCCTACTAACTAACGTTTAGTAAGGAATTGTGTGAGACTAAGGAACACTCCCTAATATTAGTTTGTTAAAAACCGAAAGAGGTTTAACCAACAAACATTGTCTTAAGACTTCTACTAACTGGTACTTGGGGGGAGTGAGGAACCCGGGACTGACTCCGGTCATGCATGCTAAGGAAAGGGGGTCGGTATCTAAAGCAGATCCGACTTCCGCTTAAGGACTTGTCTTCGGACTTGTAGCCTAGGGTCGGTTGCCGGCTCAGCTACATTTGACATCCAGTCCAAGGTTGGTGGCTTTAAGATGGCGTGGGGGGATCTAGCCTACATCCCCAACAATTTAAGAATGTTGTTTATTGCCGGTAAGTGACCTGCTACTGGCTAGGGTTAACCAAGCCCTGCGAAAATAAACAACGAACTAAGGGTTAACCAGTTCCCAATGAGAGAACGGTTGGCATATATGAGATAAGGTTTGAGATAAGTTGCAACCATTCCTATTTAAAGGATGGTTTGTATTATAAGACTGATATAAGCTACATCCATTCCTTTTTAAAGGATGGTTGTTTTCTAAGACTAAGATAAGACTAAGATTGAGGTAAGATAAGGATGGACTAAGATTAAGAGGAAACGTAACTTAAGGAGTGAAATATTTGACTCACTAATTAAGGGAACGCATTTAAGTTGTTCATTGTGTTTGAACTTTGATTGTTCATATTTGGATTGTTGTTTATTGCACCTTTTATTATGTTGTGCATCTAATCAACCTCCATGCTATCGACAATTAGTCGTCGTAGCCATGTTAGCTTGGGGGCCATGAGAGGATCGTACCAGCATTCGTGCTGACCCCCTTTGGGGGCTGTTTTTACTACACAGGTGAACGTCAGGAGGCGGCCGTCACGAGAGTAAGATGGGGTACAAGCGTTACGGGTTAAGTGTGGCCTACGAGTTGTGCATGTACACTCGTATGGCAATTTGAGTTAGTAAGATGTATAGGATGTGAGGGATTGTAAGAAGGATATGTATTGGTTAAGATGTGTATGTACTAAAGTTTGGTATATTCTGTCAGTCAGACCGTGGCAAGGTCCTGGAGTGTATTGAATTCCGCTGTGACATTTATATATATGTTGTTGAGTTGCGAAACCACATTTGGATTGAGATGGGGTGTTACAACCTCCTTCTTTATTGTTTTCTCATGTTCTCCCCCATTGTTTTTCTCCTCTGTCTTTTCATTATTTTTCACTACCTTATATCCATCTTCAGCTAAAAATCGACCCCTTGAAATAGGTACAGCCTCAGCCAGCCCCAATAGTACTACTATTAGGAGAACAAACCCAAGACATATCACCTTGGGTTGAGCTATAGCCATATTAATTTTCCTCCCCTCGTAACACTTCTTTTTATTACTCTCAAATGACTGGATGAAAAAACGAGAAGAGGAGGAGGAAAGTAGAAGATATATTGATTTGCTAATGCTAGCGAGGGGGTGATCAATTTATAGGGCGATGAGCCATCAGGAGGTGGGAATTTGGGATGGGTCGTACTTGCCCACATATGCGTTAATATAACATTCTTGATCATGTGCAGCATGCTTATGAAGTCAAAGACCACTTACTTTTGTCTCCAATACGCTCATTTGGTAAACAAACTAACTTCAAATATTGGCTTCATTGATCAACTTTACTTTTGAACGGAACTTGGGATGACTTACATAAATGGGACAATGATCACGCTTATTTTATACATGCAATACATACATATTTGAGAGTCAACTCTTGCAAGAATTCATCGTATCGTAATTAGGATTATATTAGTATATACTAAGGGTATACGTGCATACGAAAAAAAAAGGTATAGTGCAAGCCTCTTTAAAGTAACGTAAATAAATTAAAAGATTGAATTGTATTCATCGGCATCGTTATAACTCAAAAAATCCAGAGAATAAATTCAAAAAATCTAGAGATATAGAATGTTAGATACTGCGAATCTAATCAAGAGCTTTAGCTTTACAAGACTTCATTCAAAAAAAATAAAAATACAACACTTAATTTCGTAACTCGATGCTGTTTACAAAGAACCGATTTGACTTTCGCAAAATGTACCCACGGCAATGGCATTTACACCTGGTCTTCTCCTTTGGAAGCATCACTACATTTTTTATTTATTTATCTTTTAGTGAATACGAAATCTTCATTCATACGATAATACATATTCAAACTGTGGGAATGAAGCATTTTCCAATATCTGATAGCTAGCAAGTTTTTTTTGGAATAAATAGATGTTTTATATATATATATCAATGATAAGAGGTAATGTGACAGTAGATACATAGAAGCCTTATATATATTTGATAACTAAGTATGAAGATACTGCTAAGGGGAGGGTGGATATACAAAAACCTCCCTCGCAGTGGCCAAAAATAACCTCGGACTGACATTTAATACCCCAGCTCTATGATTACAAAAGCTAAATCTCTAGATATACAAAAACTACTCCTAGGAGCAGAGAACTCTATCAAGTCAATCAAAGTCGGTGCTTGAGTTTTTCATCTTTGTCCATATGATGGCTTTGATGGCAGCTTTAATGTCAAAAACAATGAGAGCGGGGTCCCTAGCTTGGTTGGCCATGGCTCGCTTGCATCTTTCTATCCAGAGGTGGTAGACAACACTAGCGACTGCTGCTCTTTTCACTAAGTCAATCGGGCAGAGTCTCTTACAGTAGCGGATGATCCAGGTTGAGCAGCTACGCAAACTTTTCAGGTTTGCAGGAATTCTCAGCCAGTCACAATAGTCCACCAAACCCTATTTGAGTACCTGCAATGGAAAAAAGGTGGTTTCTTGTCTCTTGAGCACGCTCACAGAGCCAACATCTTTTAGCAAGACAAATGCCCTAAGTTTGGAGCTTATCACATGTTTTAAGTCTACCTTTCAGAGTAATCCACAAAATAAATTTGGCTTTGGGGGTAGACCATGTTTTCCAGCAAATATTGAACCAATAAAAGTTCTGGGTTGGGGTGGAGATATCCTTATAGAAGGAACTGGCCCTGGGGTGGGCAGGGTAGGAATTGAAAAGAGAGAAGGCATCACTGGGAGACCCACATTGCTCCAACCACTAGTCCCTGGCATGGAGAATAGATTTCCAGGTCCAAGGGTCATTACCTTTAGCAGTGATCGTCCAAATGTTACTGTGGTTAGGTAAGAAGAGCTTATGGATCCATTGGATCCAAAGGCGCTCCGCATTATGGGTGACGGTTGAGATGGTTTTGAGCATGAAGCACATATTCCAATTGTGGATGTCTTTAAGACCCAGACCACCATTTTCCTTGGTGTTCATGAGAATGCTCCAGGCCACTGTAGGAGAAGCATTACTGTCAGCATCACCTGACCAAAGAAACGAACGGAGGCACTTAATGACTCTTCTGATAACATTCTTTGGTATGGTGATGCAAGAGGCCCAGAAGCCCACTATACCAAAAGGGGTGCTCTGGATGAGGGAGAGTCTACCCGCAAAGGAGAGAGATTTGCTACCCCAGGCCGAGATAGCTTTACGAATACTGTCTAGAAGGGGGTTAAAATCTACAACTCTAGGTTTTCTAGCCGTGATAGGGATTCTGAGGTAGCAGAAAGGAAATGACCCCTGGTTAAACCCCGTGAGGCGAATGATTGATTCGGCATTAGTGGGATTAACACCTCCCAGGAATAAGTCAGATTTTGAAGGGTTGAGCGATAGGCCAGAAGCTTTAAAGAAGAGGTTGACCTTGTTGAGCATGAGGGAAATGGAGTTCTGGTCACCTCTGCAGAATAAGAGAGCATCATCAGCGAAGAAAAGGTGGGTGATATGAAGGGATTTGCAGGATGGGTGATAGCGAAAGCCAGGAGCGGTCGAGAGTTGGTCGAGAAGCCTGGAGAGAAAATCCATAGTAAGGGCAAAAAGGTAAGGAGAGAGAGGATCCCCTAGACGAAGCCCTCTTTCCCCTTTGAAGGGAGCAGAGGGGAGCCATTAATGTTAATCGAATATGAGGTGGTGGTGACGCATTGTAAAATCCAATTACTAAACTCAGGGGGGAAGTTTAGGAATGAGAGAGTGGCTTGGACGAAAGCCCAGTTGACGATGTCAAAAGCCTTCCTGATATCCATTTTCATAGTGCACCTCGGGGAAATGTTGGCTCTCTAGTAATTTTTCATAAGGCACGAGCACAATTGAATGTTATCCGAAATAAGGCGACCTTTGATGAAGGCTCCTTGGCTAGGACTCACAAGAGAGGGAATGACCCTCTTGAGCCTATCTGTAAGGATTATGCTAATGATCTTATAAAGAGTATTGCAGCAGGAGATAGGTCAATAGTCACCCGGGGAAGAGGCATTTTCCAATTTGGGAATAAGAGTGATAAGCGTAGCATTAATCTCCTTGAGCAGCCACTCACTGTGGAAAAAGTTTTTAATCGCACCACAGATGTCCTCACCAATAATGTCCCAGGCAGCTTTGAAAAATTTGGCAGTGTAACCATCCGGTCCTGGGGCTTTATCATCTCCAATAGAGAATAGGGCCGACTTGATATCATTATTGTCTACGGGCCGAGTAAGCTGATCCCACGATGATTGGTCAGGTGTTCTGCCATTGTCCAAGTTGAGATCAGCTAGGGAGCATTGGGGGAGTTCTAGTGCCAAGAGTTTGACGGAAGTGGATAACCAAACAGTTTTCAATATCTGTATGGGTGTTGAGAACCTCTCCAAGATCATTCGTGATGGAAGCAATGTAGTTCTTATTTCTTCTAGCTTTATGGAAGAAAGAATTATTGGAGTCGGCCAGCTTGAGCCAGCGAGTTTTAGAGAGCTAGCGAAGGAATAGAAGCTCATGAGAGTCCCTACGAAGAAGTTGGTACCTTAGGAATTTCTCCTTGGAAATAAGTGTTGGGTTCTAGGGATCTAGATCCAAGCTTTTCTAGATGTCGCTAAGCTCGTTTCTTAAGGTTTGGCCTTTATTCCCAAGGGCACCAAACTCATTCCTATGAATATTAATGAGGTCGGCTCTGAGATGTCGAAGCCTTTGGACAACAGAGAATAGGCGACTTCCCATAGGGGGGGCTTCCCACGCATCACAGACAAGGGGAAGGAAGGACGGGCCTTGGTCCTGAGATTGAGAAATTTAAATTTTCTCCTGCGAGGGGCAGGGGCTGGAAGAGAAATAACCATGGGGCTATGATCCGAAATTAGGGGAGGAAGGAAAGAAGAATAGCTGGTGGGGAAGGCTAGAATCCATTCCTCATTGACAAGCACTCTGTCAATCTTCCCAAGGATACGGCTATGATCATATCGATTATTCCACCACGTGAAGAAGCACCCATAAAACCGTAAGTTCTGCAGCTCAGCCCTAGAGACGTAATCAGCAAAATCACGGTAATCTCTAGGATAAGGACTGCGACTGCTAAGTCTATCTTGCGCGAAGAGAATATTATTAAAATCTCCACCAATCTCAGCGATAGCTAGCAAGTTTGGTAGAACTAACCTCCAATTTCAGCTTGACAAAAAAACTTAAAACTAATGGTCTCAAGTCCCATTTGATTAGTGATTAACAAACTTCGTAACATAAAATAGTAAACAATGCGACCTATATTTAAAACTATTATAGCTGCTACTATCCATCACCATAGTTGTTCCATTGCACACAAGACACCACAAACCGGAGTCTTCCTAGCGGATTCAAGAGCTAGATCATAATAAATGCTATGACTACCCACCTAAAAGGCAAACTCCAAAGCAATTAGATATGTTAAGATACTAGCTAAAAGCACTTTACTAGTGTTGGAAATGAGATTGTAAGCCATCCAAAAGAAGTTTTGCACATATAAGAAGCCTACCATAGAGTAGCACTCCTTCCAAAAGGCCAAGACCATACCATGCAAGGTCTTACACGAGAGAGCCACAAAAGTATTGCTTTCATATAAGGGACGGGTCTCCATGCGAACACTGATCTGGCCTCAACACCTAGGATCTTACCATCAACCAAGTCTTTGATAGCCACAATAACCTAGGGTCTCACTAGAGGTTGAAACGACAAGATTGGACTTGGCCATCAAGTCCAAATCCCGGTAGCCTGTAAAAAGGAGACCTATATATCCCCCACCCAGTAATAAGAGCGAAGGAGATTCATTGCAGTCTTGCTAATCAGTAAGGTCTGCCTTTTCGAGATCCCTTTTCAGGGATGTAGCATCATGACTAACCTTCTTCTGATAAGCAAGGTCCTTCCTATTTCTGTAACAATCTCCACTAGTCAGAGAAAGCAACCCACCAGCAGCCTTCAGAGAACTCCACTCTCGATCACGAGTTTGACACTACCTCAATCCAACTACTATACATTTGGAAGCACGTTATATCATGACATAATTTATATGTGTCATTATTATTGGTTAGTATATTTATAAAAAAAAGGTAAAGTATTTTATAACTACGTCACAAATTTTGAAATATCTTAACCGTGTAGGATTTTTAATAATTATTTATAGCTTCATGTTAGTATACACATTTCTTGACGTTTTTTTCTACTCTCTCGTGTATAGCTCTTAAATTTTCTTACTGCTCAAAATTGAGATTAGGTATTAAAGGGAAATTATATATAAAAAACGATGTTAATACAACTTACTTACCATTTTATTAGTTCATTGTTTTTTAATCAAGTTTGTGTTTACATAATGATACTAGTTGTTCAACAAAAATTGAAATTGTCACAAATTCAAGACTAGTTGTTCAACAAAATTATATAATAAAACAATGCTAATATAATTACCATTTTTTTTTGGTTTGTTGTTCTCTAATTATCAAGTTTGTGCTCTTAGATAAGTGATACTAGTTGTTCACATATTTTTTAAGTTGTTCACAAATTCGATTCTAGTTGTTCAAGGGAAAGTATATAATAAAATATTATTGAGACAACTTACCTGTTTTTGAATGTTTTGTCTTAGATAACCGATACTAGTTTTTAGGTTTTTTGACTTTTTGTTAAAAGCTTATTTCATAGTCATACTACTCCTAATTGTAAATTAGATTCTAATTCAAGACTAGTTCTTTAAAGAAAATTACATATTAAAACAATGTCAATACAGCTTACCATCTTTTGATTGTTTTGCCATTAGTTCGTGTTCACAAAACCAATACTAGTTGTTCAGCTTTTGGAACCAATTTGTTCAATATTTATTTCATAATTTTTCCAAAATTTTCTGTTCAAACTGAAGACTAGTTGTTCAAGAAAATTATATAATAAAACAATGTTAATACAACATACCATTATTTTATTGGTTTGTTATTCCTTAATTATCTAATTCGTGTTTAGATAAGTGTTGTGCAATATTTATTTTAATTTTTCACAAATTCAAGACTAGTTATTCTAGGGAAATTATATAAAAACAGTATTAATACAAGTTAGTTTTTTTTTTTATTTTTTGGACTCATTGTTCAAAATTTAGTTCATATTATTCCTAATTTTTTTTACATTCAATATCGGATAAAAGGATGAGCCGACGGATACAACAAAATTATATGACATCAAAAAATGAACATTATGAATCTAAAAGGGAACAAATAATATAGCAAGATGCATGCTAAAAAAAAAGTACATTGAACAACTTATGTAAACAATAAGGAAATGAACACCTTTAGTAAAATAGTGAACAAACTGTATCATTTGTTGGACATGCAACACATTTATGTCACCAGAGAGTAACCGGAAAAGGTACGTAGCTACGGGCCAAAACCGCCAACAGCAATGAACGAGGATGCATAAGATATGACTCTTGCTGGTGGGTTCTTTTTGAGTTCAAGTTGTCGTTGAGAAACGAAAATAATTCTCTTGCATGTGCTAAGAATAGTTTTTGTGTGACTCCAAATCTCAGCTTTATTTAGTAATCTTAACACTACTTTTGATTTTGGAGTGAGTTTTCCGTTAGTACTCTCTTTTCTTACTCTTCCATGAATATATAGAAAAAACACTAGCATATTACACAAAGCTGGTCCACCGATGTTCAATCTTCTTCTTGACGGTAGTAAACTGAGATGAGTATATATTGGATAACTGTTAGTTTGTGATATAGCATCGTGATTGAATAGGGGAGTGTGGTTGAACAAATATATACATGTTGTAAATGAGGAAGAGAAATTATAGAGAGACACAAGATAAGGAGGCAACTGATATTCTTATTACAATATGAGTATACAAGACCTCTATTTATAGAGAGTGAATGAGGAAACCCAAATTACATATGTGGAGTCCACTATACAATATATCTATTTATAACACTCCCCCTTGGACGAAACATCTTGTTATATGTTGCCTCGTTAAAAACCTCGCCTGGAAAAACTCTGTGGGATCAAAACCTCGGGCAAAGGAAAAGAGTACAGTTTTATAATAACTTTACATAGCTATAATAATCAATCATAAATATTTTCACTTGGCATTCATATACAATGAATCCATTGGATGATTTTCATCGATTGCCTTGTTAAAACCTTACCTGGAAAAAACCCAATGGGAAAAACACCATGGTGAAGGAAAAAGAGTACAATCATCATCGCTCCCCCGAAAAACATCACTTTATTACTTTGATTGTATGCATCCCCAATCGTTAATTGGCCCTGCACCTAGTTACTTGGGAAGCACTTGGATGAATACTTCCATCACTTTTGCACTTTAGCATATTTGTTTTATATTAAATCGACGTCTCTTTTATAAATAGAACTTTTGGTGGTATGTATTTTCCAATCATTATAGATATAATTATCTATATCATCTGGGTATTAAGCCACAGATTCGATGAAAACACACCCTCAATTAATCTCTTGGATAGTGGGGGTTATTCATATGTGTTTATCTATAGATACCATAACCCATTAATCATTCTGCTGCAATAGCATTAAGATTGGTACTTCATGATCATTGATTCAATGACCATCAGGAGACTCATAAGGAAATCCAAATATACTCTTACACTGCTACTATAGCAACATGAATTATCCAATAAAATTGGACTCATCTCAGAGATACCTTTTCAATAGTTTTAACTATGGTAGTAATGCCACAATCACCTTTATTGTTGAGGTTTATGATAAGATTTATTAACATGGTCACAGGGGCATTCCCTTCTAGAATTCACCAAACTCATCCAGGAGTTAATCTCTTTCAAATCTTATATAAACGCACTATCAAAGTGATATACCTGTATAAGGTATAACCATACAAATTAATCATAATTTCAACCATACATATATCTTCATGTTAGGATAGGCTTACATTCTCTTAGGCTTATTCTCTTTATTCTCCTTTATTTCTTCTTAATCCCTTTCATTAAACGGTCATTAGTTTATTAGTCCGTTTAGCAACGGTAATAACCTTTTGTATATATGTTTCGGGTTTCTCCCGACCTCATATGAAAATAATATCGAAGTACAGTATTCTTTCTCCGCTTCACTCTCACAGCTTCGCCCTCGATTCCTCATCGATCGGTTTCTCCTCCCTCCGAATCTCCTTCTCCGCTTCTCAATTCTTCCTCGTCAATTTACATGGTATCAGAGCAAGTTTCGACCGTATTCTAACCCTAATTTCACAAAATGTCTTCCGAGTCTGATGAAGAAGACGACGATCTCAACGACGACGAAGAAAAATCCTCTGAATCTGAAGAAGAAGAGGAAGTCGTCGACAGAAGAAGAAGCAAGCGACGGCATGATGCAGATCCGCTGGTTGTGTCCAACTCAGAAACACCGGGAGTCCAACTCACGTCGACGAAATTCGACGGTAAAAAAGGATTTCAAAACTGGAAAAGGAAAATCGAGATCTGTCTGTTAGCTAAAAACAAGATAAAGATCATTGATGGTACTTTAAAGAGAACGAAGGTTCCAAAAGGGCGAAGAGATGTTTGGGACAGATGCGATGGCCTTGTAAGATCTTGGATTCTCGCCTCGGTCGAAAGTAGCATCGGAGACAGTCTCGTCTCTTGTCCCACCGCATTTGATATGTGGAAGCGCCTAATTCGTAGATATGACCAGATTGACGGAACCAGACTCTTCGAGCTCAACAGAGACCTATCCAGAATCGAACAAGGTAACTCCACTGTCACTGAGTATTTCACCAAGCTTACGAGCATTTGGGACGATATAGCTGCTATGACAAACATCGGTACTTGCGTGTGTGGATATAGCGAGAAAATCGCCAAACACTTTGAGAATCAGAAGTTGTTTCAGTTTTTGTTGGGTCTGCGTGAGGAATTTATCAATATCAGGGGCAATCTTCTCATGAAGAAACCCTTACCAAATCTGGATTCGGCTTATGCCATCATTCTTCAAGAAGAAAGGCAGCGGATCAACAGAAAGGGTGAGAATGAAGCCTCTGGTGTTTCCTTTGCTAACAACAGCAAAACAGAAGGGACTTTTGGTGAAAGAAGCAAGTACAGAAAGGATAGCACCGGTAAAAAGAGTACCAGTGTTTGTACACATTGCGGGAAAACTGGGCATCTCAAGAGTGGCTGTTTCGAATTATGCGGCTATCCCGACTGGTGGAAGGGATCTAAGAACAACTCCACTGCGAATTTTGTTGGTAAAAAGGCTGAAGGTACAAAGGGTCTTTCAGTTTCTAACATTGATAAACTCACTAAACTTTGCAATTTACTTGAACAGACAGGAAAAATGTCTGATAAGGGTGCTTCCAGCAACAATGTTTTTAGTTGTGAAAGGGAATCCCAATTTGCAGGTACTGTTTCTTCTAGATGCTATAATTCATCTCGTAACTATAATGACAATGAATGGCTTCTAGATTCCGGTGCTAGTGAACATTTGATTGGGAATGAATCTCTTCTGGTTGATAGAAAACGAAAGTCTGATGTGAGTTATGTTACTTTGCCAAATGGAAATGTTGAGACTATTAGAGTAATGGGAACTGCCATGCTTACTGATGGATTCAGATTAGAGAATGTTTTACATGTTCCAAACTTTAAACTCTCTCTTGTCTCTGTTAGTAAATTGGTTCAGCAGAAGGATAGTGTGGTCTCCTTTGATTCTAATGCCTGCTATTTGCAGGCCCCTACTTGGAAGAATAGAAAGCCGATTGGATTTCAAAAGGATGGTTTATATTTCTTGGATGTCAAACTTCTGCGTGAACTGTCCAATACTTGTAATGAAAAATTTTCTGCTCATGCTTGTAATTCTCGTGTTTTGACTTTGCATAGAAGGATGGGTCATCCTCCGTTGAATAAGATGGTTCATATGAACCTTATTAGAAAACATGAGATTCCTGATAACTTTGTTTGTGACGTTTGTTTTAGGGCAAAGGGCCATAGGTTACCTTTTCCCCATTCTGATAACAAATCAAAGCATTGTTTTGATCTCATTCATGTTGACACATGGGGTCCTTGCTCTACTATAAATCATGATGGTAGTCGCTATTTCTTAACTATTGTTGATGATGCTAGTAGAAGCACTTGGGTTCTTCTCATGAAATCAAAATCTGAAGCGACTCAACACATACAGAATTTCATATGCATGATTGAAAGACAATTTAATAAGTTTGTTAAAATTGTCCGATCGGATAATGCTTATGAATTAGGATTATCTAGAGTCTTGCAAGATTTTTTTCATGAGAAAGGGATCATTCACCAAACCACATGTGTCTATACTCCCCAACAAAATGGAGTGGTTGAAAGAAAACATCGTTATTTGCTCGAAACCGCTCGTGCTTTATTTTTTCAATCGGGGCTTGACATTACATATTGGGGTGAAAGTGTTCTCATGGCAACATTTCTTATTAATAGACTGCCATCTTCTACTCTTAATGGTCTGTCTCCATATGAATTCTTGCATGGTTCACCTCCTAATTTGAGCAGTATCAAAACTTTCGGTTCTCTCGTTTATCACACTGGGCCCATGGCTAACCGAAGCAAGTTTGACCAACGTGGGCTCAAAGGGGTTTATCTCGGGCCTGGCTTATGCAAGAAGGGACACCGCATTCTGCTTCTCGAAGAGAATAAAGTCATCACCAGCCGCGACTTAACATTCTTTGAAGAAGTTTTTCCTCTGCAGGAACAATCTTCACAGCCCACCGAGCCGGCCCAAAACGACTCACCGTTTTTCCCTGTTGTCTCTAGCGAGGACGCGGACGACGACTCATTTTTTGAAAGAAATCAAGATGGGCCTGGTCCACCACCTAACCCCGATACCCTTGTCGATCTCAATCCCGACTCGGATCATCAAGCCTCTGATGATATTACGCCGGAGCCCACAGACAATAACAATTCTCCCATTTTTTCTTCATCCGATAATTCACCGTTTGAAACTGATTTTGCCCCCCCCCCCCCTTATCCGACATTGAGCAGGCCCACGACACAGATCTGGGTCACGATGATATTCCAAATACCTCTGGGCCTCCTCTTCTTCGCCGTTCCACTCGCCCAAAGCAAATTCCGGTTCGCTTGGCAGATTACGAATGTAATCAAGTTGGCAGTGACCCCTTCACCCATCTCTTGTCCACTAGACTTGAGCATTCTAGACCAATTTTATTACCTTCTTTAAATACTCTTACTGATTTTATTCCTTCTCAAGTTTTGTGCTCTCAGGTTCAAGTGCAGTGTCCTCTTGAGCCCTCTTCTTATCACATTGCCATTCAACATTCCGAATGGAGAAAAGCCATGGATTATGAGCTTCAAGCTCTTAAGGAAAACAAAACATGGACTCTCGTTAAGCTTCCCAAAGGAAAAAGGTGCATCTCTTGCAAATGGGTATACCGCACCAAGCATAAGGCCGATGGATCCATTGATCGATACAAAGCCCGTTTAGTCGTCCGTGGGTTCACGCAAAAGGAAGGAGTGGATTTTCATGAAACTTTTTCCCCGGTCGTCAAAATGACAACCATTCGAACCTTAGTAAGCGTCGCCATGAAACGACATTGGATCATTCATCAACTCGACATCAACAATGCTTTTATTCATGGAGACCTTCACGAGGAGATCTACATGAAAATCCCAGATGGTTTAGAAGCCCCCAACGGTTTTGTATGCAAGCTACAAAAATCTTTATATGGTTTGAAACAGGCCTCTCGCCAGTGGTATGCAAAACTTTCTACTTGTCTTATAATCTTGGTTTCATTCTTTCAGATAATGATCATTCCTTATTCAAATGGAGTCATGGCGATTCCATCCTCTTTCTTGGAGTTTATGTTGATGACATCCTTCTGTGTGGGAACGATGATACCAAGATTATTCAAGTCAAAATACCTTACATGAAGCTTTCAAAATCAAAGATCTTGGCAATCTTACATACTTCCTTGGGCTCGAGTTTCATTACAACTCTCATGGCGTCGGCATAACTCAGACCAGATTTGCCACAGATCTTCTCCTTGACTACGATATCAATTCCAAGCGGCCCGTTGCTAGCCCTCTCCCTCCTGGCACCAAACTTCTCTTACAAGATGGTCCTCTCCTTCCTGATGCTACCGCCTACCGTTGTCTGATTGGAAAATTGAACTATCTCATCAACACCCGTCCGGATCTTAATTTCAGTGTTCAGCTTCTAAGTCAATTCAACCAAATCCTTGCCAATGCCATTGGGATGCCGCCATCCATGTTCTTCAATACATCAAAGGGACTCTCGGTTATGGCATTTTTCTGAATAACGAATCTGATTTTTCTCTTTTAGCCTACTGCGATTCTGATTGGGCTTCTTGTCCCATTTCTCGCAGGTCTATCAGTGGATACTACATCTTATTCGGTGGATCTCCAATTCTTGGAAATCCAAGAAACAAGCTTCCGTCTCCCTTCCTCCGCTGAAGCCGAATACCGAGCTCTCCGACGTGTCACCACCGAATTGGCTTGGCTATCCCGTCTCCTCAGTGAGCTTGGCATCGACGACATCACTCCCATTCCGGTAAAATGTGACAATAAGTCGGCGGTCTACATTGCTCACAATCCCGTTCTTCACGAACGCACGAAGCACATTGAAATCGATGTTCATTACGTTCGTGATCAAATTCAAGCGGGTCTCATAGACGTCGTTCACACATCTCAAACACGCATCAAAAAGCGGACATGCTCACAAAGTCTCTAACGGGAAAGAATTATCAGCAGCAACTCTCTTCAATGGGAATGTTAAACACCCCAAACCTAACAAAGTAGTTCCCTTTCTTAGGTTTGAGGGGGGGTGTTAGGATAGGCTTACATTCTCTTAGGCTTATTCTCTTTATTCTCCTTTATTTCTTCTTAATCCCTTTCATTAAACGGTCATTAGTTTATTAGTCCGTTTAGCAACGGTAATAACCTTTTGTATATATGTTTCGGGTTTCTCCCGACCTCATATGAAAATAATATCGAAGTACAGTATTCTTTCTCCGCTTCACTCTCACAGCTTCGCCCTCGATTCCTCATCGATCGGTTTCTCCTCCCCCTCCGAATCTCCTTCTCCGCTTCTCAATTCTTCCTCGTCAATTTACACTTCATAATAATCAATTGTTGGGGATAAAGCCTTTTGTAATCAATAGCAGGGCTTTTTGAAAAACGGTATACACCAACACGGGTTGTATATTAAAAGAATTTTAAACCACACATTTTCATTTTCATATAAACACTTGTTTGTATCCAGCTGGATTCACATCATTATGTGGACATCAAGTTTGCAACATTCACAACTTGAATGTGTTGAAATTCTGCTTCTCATTTGCGTCTTTTAAGTACTTTTGACAAATCAATTCAATGTCCTCGTCATCATTGTGATATGTAGCGCTACATACATTTGCATGCATATACATAAATATATTCAACGTTGATTTCATATCGGTTCCATTATATTATTGACATGACATAATATCTCGAGATCTTTATTATCATCAGGTACCTGATTACCTTATATACCGGTAATTTGTCATGTCTGACGGCTCATCTAGAGCTATACCCTTTGTAGTATGACCATTTTAATTCTATGCTCCTTTTAAGGGCTTTGTCATTAGAACCACATAGTCTACTGTGCTTCAGGTTAGACTTATTTGCACTTGTCCTTACTGGACATTATAGTATAGGAGCATTAGACGTTGGCGCATATTTTTCACTCAACATCAATCAAGCATTGGGTTGCCAACTTTTTGGAGATAAATAGTACTGTGAACTTAAAAGTTCTTACTGATGAGGATAACACAATTATATATTTCATATCATATCATCTCACCTTCCAATTGCTTCTTTCTCTCTTCTCCCCCTGATGTTGGGAAAACTTACTCGCCTAAATGACAATCAAGTCATAAAGGTATCCCCAGCTGTTAGTTCAGGTATTAAAATTTGAACTCAACATACAATCCAACATCTTTAAGGAATTGATTGATCCACTGAAGCATATATATAAATCTTTCAAACAAACCTTATATGGGAGAATATTTAGCTTTTGACTCAAAGTCATTTATAAGAGTGAGAGTTCATCAACACTATTTGGCTTGATGCAAATCAATTGCTTCATGTAAATTACATGTCTCCAAATGCATATTGGGATTCTCAAACCAAAAGATCTTACAATTTATTATAGATCTTTGATCGATGGTTCTTCTTAACCATCAATTTATCCCAATGAACATGTACAGTTCATATTGAGGCGTTTAACATTTCACCAGCATTGTCCAATCTTATGGACTTTATTATTCAATCTTACAACCTTTAGCTATAATGACCATTTGGTTGATGCATCAATTTAAACCAAATATTAATAGTGTAACACCCCCTACTAATCCGGCTCCTAATAATCCTATAAAAGTCGCACATAATAAATATATCGCAGCGGTAAATAACAGACTGTCGCTCCTATGGTGTCACAGTTATCACTCGCCCATACGGTGATAACGACTTACCTGATAATCAACATGCGAAACGTATTCCCGCAGTGACCACAAGAGATAGATAGTAGAACTTTAAACAATTTAAAACAATCCAACAGTAACCAATTATTACAGACCGTACTCGTGAGCATCTAAAACAAACCACCTCGGTTTACACAACCCGAGCCCAATCGTCATCAGTATTAAACCGTACCAAGTCTTAAACAACTGAAATATTACAACCGTCGCGCCTTGCGTCGACCACCAGCTACTCTCCTGAAATAAAAATGTTTGTGGTATGGAATCAGCCCCTGATGAGTATGTCATCACATGCCTTCATGCCCCAAAGACCCCTCAATTATTTGGTCGAGAGCATGAGGTTCGTTACATGCAATACCGTTTTAATATTTAAAACTGTAAATCAAATAACATTAATATCCACACAATAACACAACCATCAACACACAATAATAACCACAAGTATAACCAATGAACAACAAGCGAAACAACGAGAATCATAAACAAGTATTAAGTCTCGTCCATGGTATAGAACCAATATTGTTCGCCACTGTATAAGTCTCAATTGTTTTAATTGTTCAGTTATACCTAGTGATAATGTCTCGTTAAAACGACATGTCTCTAGCTACCCATATATTATGGCGGGTCACCTACGGCAGTAGCCACTCCAACGGTAGAGTCTCCGACCAACGAGCCATTCTAGCTCACGGGAAATTCTCTTGATACTTGCGGACCCGTACGCGGACATCCTGGTATCATTTTTGTGATCACAGCGCGCACCAAGAGCCACATCCTCTTGGCTTTACTTCCATTCATTAATTAATTATTATACCATCGCATTACCAATTTTCCTAACACAGCAGACTAAGGTCATTAGTCCAATCCGGAGTCTGTAAACTCGGGATCCAGTGTTAGATACGAGAGCGGCGTATAGAAAGGTCAATGCTCCGTATAAAAGTCTTGGATAATATGTATAAGTTATTATCCTAGTGCTACAACGTTTCACTTACGTTCCTTATATTTCATATAAGATAGCACCATAGCCGCTAGTTCGTTTATATATATAGGCTCATATATACGAATCAATACTGTTAACTCAACGACGTAAATAATAAGCAGCTATAAATATACAATTCATGCATATTAATTAACACATTCAGACAAACAATCTTATCACAGATCACACAGAAGTCTGAACTGTGGAAGCCCCAGAGACAATCAGAGACACATAACAACATATCGTTCACCTTGATGTATTACGGTGGAGTATGAATCAGCAAGATCCTATGCTCCGTGTCGTCTCTATTAGTCTAACAATACATAATGCTACTGATTAGCATGCTGTATAACAACACAATTCCACGGTACCCCGTACCGTCACTATTAACTTCCGGTTAACCCCCCATTATTAGCTGTCAATGTTTGTCGGGCTTTCGTTTTAACTCGAGATTGGAAAAGTGTTATGTTACATGCGTAGTCTTGTCTTGCATATTAGTATACTTATTATTGAACTTGTTATCGCATGTGACTTAACATACCCTTGTACGTCGTATAGTTTGTTTCATTATTGCATGTGTGATCCTTTGTCATGCACTATGCATCTCACCTTAGTATTTTTTTTCTAAGGTTTGTCTCTTTTTTTTAAAAAACCTAATGTGGTATAATTCATTTGCAAACAATACTTTTAATTACGTGAATTTTATATCACATGTACCCTTTTAACATTAGAATCCCATATCCAATGTCTGTAATTCTTTTTCCTTTTATCATATTCATTTTAATTATGAAATACATGGTCATTAAACCATGTTATATTTTCCACCATAACATATATTTACTTATAATCATGTATTATGGAACTATTTCTTATATGGTAAGTCTTATAATATATATTCATTCGTTCTAATGAATACCTCTTATATTATAAATGTTATAATTCTTATAACATCAAAACCATATTATAAATTCCATTTAAAAAAATGTCAACATTTTCGAACAGCACTTATGTTCTTAATATTTACAAAATCACCACATAATTAATGTAATGTTACTTTATAGTTACATAACATATTTTATGACATTTAAGTCATTAAAACAATTATAACATATAGTTGTAAATTGCTGTAAAATACCAAATAACCCCTATATTTTCGGTTTTCAAAACAACACTAAACTTCTATAAATCACAAATCAATCCCAAGTTATATTTCATTGTTACACTTATAACATATACCTTATATTATAATCATTAACCTTAATATGATCATAACTTATAGTTTTTAAAAGCTATAATTTTCGAACAGCCCCTAGGACTGTTTTAATTAAATTTCCACCACTAAACTTTATATTTTACCAAATTCTCCTCTTTATAACATATAGTTTTTCTAATATCATAAAGACTATATATTATACATATGTCTTTATAAAACCTTATATATAATTCCAAAAATCACCAAACTATACCACAGGTTATAAACATTATTCCTAACCTTATTTTTCTTCAAATCTCGGTTTTACCACATATGTTACCCATTTGTAACAATATCATAAAATATCTTATATTATACCTATATAATTCATATAAACTCCAAATTTAACCAAATAAATTTCTAAAAATTCCTAATAACCTAAGGTTTGTACTAATTCCATTTAGTACCCCAAGTTTTCGAAATTACATTATAGCCCCATCTCTTATAAATCTTTTACAATTAAATACTTATCTTACATAAGGTTGTATTTTAATTTCAAAAATTCTCCAAACTTGGTCAAAGTCTCCTATATAGTCAACTTTGACTCCTAATACCAAATTGGACCCAAAACTTTCGGTAATTACCAAGCTTAACCTATACTTTTCTATTTTTACAATTTTGACCCAAAACTTTATAAAATGTTATAATTTTTATTAAATTCATTTAAAAACCCTAAATTCCTTTATATTAAGCTCTCGGCCTAATATTTTGTTAGTAATACCGTTTGACCCCAAATTTAATATAAGCATAAATAAAACTAAATAAGCTTATAAACTTAAATTAAAATGGCCTAATGACATGGCCTTATTACAACCTTGAACTTGCAAAATAAATTACACAATAAATGTCTCAAAATATAATACATACTCACGGCCTCACTTGTATTTGATTATTTTTTCCACATAATGTCATAATTTGACATTATGTTAATTAAATCTCTTAAATGACTAGCTTAATTTATCTTAGTCATTTTTTTCCATTTTTAGGTCAATATGACCCTTATTTAATATTTCACTCTCGGGAATATTAATATATAAGCTTAGAAATTATAAAATCATAGATTTAAGTGTTTATACCTTGATTTATCCTTGTATGCTCTCGGCCACTTGAAGGAAAATTCACCACATGATTTAGACATGTTTAATACACAAAACAAGATATGGTTACACTCCAAGCTTGAGCTTAACCATAAGGAATAATTAATGTAAGATTTAAGGCAAAATCACTTAAAAATGCAAGGAGAGTTCAAGATGGTTTCGGCCTGATCAACACACCAAAAAGGTGTTAGATCCACCATATTGGACATAGGAAATAGCTAGATCTCAACAAGCTGCCTTGTTTATTAGGTTTTACCTTGGAAAATGCCCTTAAAAGAGGGTAGTTTCCTGATTTCCTTTGGATCTCAGCCACCCTTGCTCCAAATGGCTAGCCAACTGATTGAACATGTAAATATGAAGATTATGAGTGTATAAACTCATAAAAATCAGAGGAAGAAAATCAGATGAAGAGTAGAGAAGCTTAAGGTATGTTTTTACCTTAAAATGAGATTTTGAGCAACCTTGGTCTCTAAACTTGTTTCAACCAAATTGATTGATGTTCTAACCTTAGAACACTGAGAATAAGCCATAGGAACTGATTAGTCACGAGATCTAAGCATAGGTGGTGAAGAGATGGAGAAAAAGAGCCAAAAACAAGCCTTAAACCATTACTTAGAAGCTTAGAAGTTAGATTTACCTTCTTAGCTCAAGGAGTTCGGTTGAGAGAGCTTGGGAGAGCCTGGAAGGAGCTTAAATCAATGTTGGAATGAAGCTAGGAGAGAGAAGATGCTTGGAAGGGGTATTATTTGATTAGAAAATGCATTTTGATTAGTTTATGTTCCTTAATGATTATGAGTCATCAAAGAGATAAGAGGGGGACAAGGAGTCGGCTAATGGAGGCAAAAGAAGAGGCTCCCATGATTTTATGCAATTTGAATCAAATAATGGAGTAAAAGGTGGTGTATAAACTAATAAAAAGGCAAAAGTAGCCCTTAAATCATGGAGATATGTTGGTGTGCTGTCTTTGGTGTGTACATGTGGCGAATTGGAGCCTCTCATGCTTGTAAATGCCGATCTAACACATGGTCTAAGGGGTCAACTTTGACCTCTTGACCAATCTTAGTCTATGTTGACTCATGTGGGCCCCCTTTTAAGGTTTTATTAATATTTTAATATTAAATTTGTAAAAATTTGTAAAATTTGGAATTAAATTCCTAATATGATATAATGTGATATAATATCATATTTAAAGGTATTTATAACCTTTAAGCCCATTTAAAACAATTTAGAAGGCAATTTCACAAAAATGTGCTTTAAGGAGTTTTAGTGCACATTTTGTGTTGCAAGGTGTTTCTGAGCTTAGTTTTCTTTGACAAGGTTTTTTTGTGTTCCTTACTTCATTATAATACTTAGGAATCCACTTTGGATCCTATCTGAGGTCATACAATCTTTATGGTGTCTTTAAAGCACCTTTTTGGCTTTACCGATCTTAAGGCGTGTTTTGCCTTGTTGAGATCTTTAGATTGTTCCCCAATAATATTTAGATGTTTATTAATCATTTAGATCATTATAGATCATTTAATAATTTTTAAAGGTTAGGGGTATTTCAGTCTACCCCCCTTAAAAAGGCTTCGTCCCGAAGTCCTTAATCCTCTACAGTTCACCTAAGGAATCAAGTTCCACTAAGTAACCAAACAGTCCATCGCTAGGGAGTAACTCCCACTAGTTTCAAATCTAGTCTATACATACAGCATATATTAAACAGCCAAACCACATGGTATATACTCATTTATTTCATAGCACTAAACAAGGTGCACAACCAATTGATCAACAGAAGTATCAGCGGTACTATATATACTATATTATTCTCAAACAGGTGCACTAAGGCACATACATAAAATGTATTCAACATACAATCATCCAAGCAAACATGTATGACGCAGCATACCAACAAACACACCACCAAAACAAGACCTAATGCATAACATATGCGCAAGCCAAGTGGTGTCTACCCCCCTTAAAAAGGGTTTGACCACGAACCCGTACAAGTATCACAGCTACTACTCGAAGAGTGCGGGATACTTCGCTCTCATGGAGTCCTCTAACTCCCATGTAGCCTCCTCCACCTCATGGTTCGACCAGAGAACCTTGACCATGCTAACGGTCTTGTTCCTAGTCTGTCTCGTCTTCGTATCGAGAATGCGGAGTGGTACTTCCTCATATCGTAGAGCGGGGTCCAACTCTAAACTCTCTGGCTGCAAAACGTGCGATGGGTGGGGCACATACTTCTTCAACTGTGAAACATGAAATACGTCGTGCACCCTCCCGAGCTCTGCTGGCAAATCCAGCCTGTAGGCTAATGGGCCCACTCGCTCCCTAATCGCATAAGGTCCAACATACTTTGGGCTCAACTTGCCCTTCTGCCCAAACCGGAATATCCCCTCATGGGTGACACTCTAAGAATACCATATCGTCGGTAGTGAACTCAACGTCCCTCCTCTTGGTGTCTGCATATGATTTCTGCCGGTCCTGAGCTGCCTTCATGTTCTTCTCTAATCTGCAAACGTCCTCCTTAATCTGCTCTAGGTACTCCGGTCCTAGAAGTGTATTTTCGCTGGCCTCATCCCAGCATAGAGGAGTCCTACATGGTCTACCATATAGTGCCTGAAACGGTGGCATCTGTATCGAGGAGTGGTAGCTGTTGTTGTAGGTGAACTCTATCAGATGTAGTCGCTCTAACCAACTCCCCTGAAAATCTAAGGCACATGCCCTCATCATGTCCTCCAATGTCTGGATGGTCCTCTCACTCTGACCGTCGGTCTGTGGATGGAATGCCGTACTAAGCTTCAACTTCATACCCAAGGCTTCCTGAACCTGTCCCCAGAATCTGGACAAAAATCGAGGGTCCCTATCAGAAACAATAGTCTTTGGCACACCATGGTGCCGGATCACCTCCTTCTGGAACAAGTCCGCTAATTTCGGGACCTTCCAGATATCCTTCATCGCAACAAACTTTGCCACCTTCGTCAGACGGTCCACAATGACCCATATCGTGTTCAGTCCTCCCTTAGTCGGTGGAAGACCGACAACGAAATCCATCGAGATGTCCTCGAACTTCCAACAAGGAATAGGCATAGACTACACTAAACCTCCGGGTCTCCTATGCTCAAACTTAACCTTCTGACAGGTCAAGCATCTAGTCACAAAGTCAGCTACATCCTTCTTCATCCCGCTCCACCAGAAATGAACCTTCAAATCCTTATACATCTTCGAAGAACCGGGGTGGACGGATAAGGACGAGTTATGAGCCTCCTGGAGTATCTTCTCCTTCAGGTCAGGAGAAGACTCCGGAATACACAAACGGCCATTCAGTCTAATCATGCCATCATTACACAGTTCAAAGTCATACTTCTGACTTTCAAAACAACCCTCCAACATTTTCTGCTTAAAGTTCTCCATGTACTGATCACTCTCCTGTGCAGCTCGTATCTCATCAATCATACTGCTGCTCGCTACCAATGCAAATAATGAATGAGCTCTGCGGCTCAGGGCGTCGGCTACTACATTCGCCTTGCCCTCTTTGTATTTCAGATCTATGTCGTTCTTTCAAGAACTCGACCCATCTTCTCTGTCGCATGTTCAGCTCCTTCTGAGAAAAGAGATGCTGTAAACTCTTATGATCAGAGTAGATAGTGACTGTCACACCGTAAAGGTAATGTCGCCAGATCTTCAAAGCGAAGACTACTGCGCCTAACTCAAGGTCGTGTGTGGGGTAATTCACCTCATGCTTCTTCAGCTGTCGGGATGCGTAGGCAACTACCTTCTTGTGCTGCATAAGCACACAACCTAGACCGGTTCCAGAGGCATCACAGTATACCTCGAACCCATCAGTGCCCTCAGGGATAGTAAGAACGGGCGCCGATGTCAGGAGATCCTTCAGCGTCTGAAAGGACTGCTCACACTCTGCAGACCATAAGAACTGGTATTCCTTCTTCATGAGATTAGTCATCGGTTTGGCCTCTTTGGAGAAGTCCTTCACGAACCTTCTATAATAACCGGCCAAACCCAGAAAGCTGCGGACGTCTGTAACTGTCTTTGGCCTTGGCCAACTCTTCACTGCCTCAATCTTAGCAGGATCTACAGATATCCCGTCTGCTGATATGATGTGTCCCAGAAATGACACGCTGTCTAACCAGAACTCACACTTCGAGAGCTTGGCATACAGCTGATTCTTCCTCATGATACTCAATACATGTCTCAGATGTAACTCATGATCTTCCCTGGTCTTCGAATAGATCAGAATATCGTCGATGAACACCACAACTGAACTATCAAGCTGTTCTCTAAAGAGACGGTTCATCAAATCCATGAATATAGCTGGCGCATTCGTCAATCCGAATGGCATAACGGTGAACTCGTAGTGTCCATACCGTGTCCTGAAAGCTGTCTTCTCTATGTCACCCTCTGCAATCCTAATCTGATGGTAGCCAGATCTGAGGTCTATCTTCGAGAACACACTGGCTCCTCTCAACTGGTCAAATAAGTCATCATCCGTGATAACGGGTTGTAACACCCCTAAAACCGGCCTAAGAGTTAAGGGTGCTACACGCCGCGTATTACTACCTAATAACGCAAGGCTCTAAAAACTCGAACGCAATAAAGGCCCAAAACAAAGTTTACATAAACATTGTAAACCAATGTATTCAAATACAGCGGAAGCAAATACCAAAATCCCAAATACGAAACTGAGTCAGAAACGGAAGTCAAAGTATAAGGCCCGAAGGCTACAACATCTCAAAGTATCAAACTGAATGAACAATAAAAGCTAACACTATAGCTCCAGAACTCAAGATGATCCTCGCTGATCAATCTGCAAAAATGTTAGAAGTAGGGGAATGAGCACACAACTATGCCCAGTAAGCAGCGACCGTCATCAGCAAGGTCGCTCAAAACAATTGAAAACAGAAGAAGGAGAAGATAAGCATTTATCCAAAATTCTCAATATCCAGAAGCTTTAGAACAGAAACAGAGTGGAACTCAAGGGTTCCCATATCAGAAACAGTCAGAGCACTTAAACAGAAAGGGGACAAAACACAATGCACACACTCAGAAGGGTCGGGACCCATAGACCATACCAGGTCTCTCGGCAACGCACGAAATGACTCGAAAGAGCCAAAGGGTTCGTCAACCCACAGAACAGAAAGGGAATGACCCACACTCAGAATGACGTCTACATGGTATACCACGGAATAGCTCGACTCAGCCATTCACGGCTCAGAAACAATGTGTAATGTCCCAAAACAGAAGGGTTGCTTAAACAGAAGCAAGATTTCATTTAAATATGCCAAACACTCATAAATCAGTAGTACAGAACATAAGGAATCCAATGCCACAGACGGCACTCAATCGGAGTTCAAACGAAAAGTTATGCTAAAACAGAGGGGTGTCCGAACTTGTGTCCTAACGTCGAAGTTCGGACACAAGTCGAGACTCAGAAACCAGAGAATGCCAAATGTCCGAACTTGTGTCCGGACATCAATGTTCGGACACAAGTCGAGTTGAAATCAGATAGAGGAATTCAGAATGTCCGAACATCCAAGTTCGGACGGATGTTCGGACAGGTTTTACGGAAGAACACGCGGAAGGTCCGACCTTGTGTCCGACGTCAAAGTTCGGACACAGGTCGAGCTTAAATCAGAGGAAAAACCTGAGGGTGTGTCCGAACATCTATGTTCGGACAGATGTTCGGACATGCCCCGAACTTTGAAAAGCAGAAGAGCAAAACGCACTGTCCGAACTTCAAAGCTGGACAGAAGTTCGGACAGTGCGAAAACTGCAAATTTCAGAAGACGAACAGAGCAGAAAAACAACGCAATTCAACACCACGAATTGCCAATTAAGCACACACACCAAATCAGACATTAAAACAGGAAACCATGGGGGTTTAGCCATTCCGAAATCACAACAAACGCTAATAGAATCACACACAAAATCAGATAACGCTCTTGCAACACCCCATGGCTGAACTTCCAAACTGAATCGAGTAACCACCTACCTCGTTAGAGCAGCAGAAAACAACGAACTGAGGCAGCAGGCACAATCCACGCAGAGCAACAATCCGGACAGATCAACAGCCACTGATTATCCAAACCAATTGACACAAAAATCAGAAACTGCAATGAAGAACCCTAGATTATCCAAACCCCAAAATCTGCAACACCAACCTGATTCAAAAGTGAAAGATCTCCACAATCTGCAGCAGTTCCACAGCCCGCACAATCACAACTCAACAGCGACGAAGCCTTCTGATTTAATCAAGAACAACGGCTCAAAATCAAAAACAGAGAGAGAAGAAAACCATCAACGCAGTCCCGAATACTTGAATACAAACCTGAACCGATCAGAGAAACGCAGTAGCAAAACCCTCCAATTCGGTTGTAGCAGCAGCAGCCTTCACGATCCTTAGCAACAGAGAAATAGAGAGAGAGAGAAGAATGGAAGAACGCTCGCTCTGAACGCACGATGATAACTGATGGAGAAGAGACCGATCGTGATGTAAAATAATTAGAAGGGAAATAATTAAATAAGGATCCCTTTCCTTATTAATTACTAAAACAATTACCTTAATTGTTTTATGGAAAGACTTCCTTGCCTCTACAAATAAAACAATACCGCCGACGTCCCAACTGACAACAAGGAAATAGATAATCCAACTTAGAACAACATTGCAACTGATATAATATAAGGTAGGAATTATACGGGTTATAACATCACCTCCCCCTTAAAAGAATCTCGTCCTCGAGATTAACTCACCTTACTGCTCGAACAGGGAGGGATACTTGGCACGCAGCTCATCTTCGAGTTCCAAGTCGCTTCACTCTCTAACTGATCTGACCACTGGACCTTCACCATAGGCAGGGTCTTACTACGAAGCCGACGGACATCCCTGGCTAAAATACGAGTAGGCACCGCCTCGAAGCTGCAGTCCTCCCTCAACTGAAGCTGGCTGTAGTCGATCACATGAGACGGATCATGCAGATACTTCCTCAACATAGACACATGGAAGACATTATGCACAGCTGACAAGGATGGAGGCAAGGCTAGACGGTAGGCCACAGGGCCAATCCTCTCCAGAATCTCAAACGGTCCAACGAACCTCGGGCTAAGCTTCCCGCGCTTCCAAAACCGGACCACGCCTCTGACCGGCGACACTCGCAGATAGACATGATCTCCAACCTCAAACTCAAGCGTCCTGCGCCTCTGGTCTGCATAGCACTTCTGTCTGCTCTGAGCAACAAGCAAACGCTCCCGAATCGTCCTGATCTTCTCCACTGCTCCCTGCACCAGCTCGGGTCCAACCAAGACCCTCTCCTTCAGGTCATCCCAACAGATGGGTGACCTGCACCTCCTACCATACAACGCTTCAAACGGAGCCATACCAATGCTCGCCTGAAAGCTGTTGTTGTAGGCGAACTCAATCAGAGTCACATGCTGCTCCCAGCTACCTCCAAAGTCCAGGACACATGCGCGAAGCATGTCCTCCAAAACCTGATTAGTCCTCTCTGTCTGGCCATCCGACTGAGGATGGTAAGCTGAACTGAAGGCTAAATTCGTACCCAAGGCCTTATGCAAACTGCGCCAAAATCTCGAAACAAAACGTGGGTCACGATCAGACACAATAGTAGTAGGCACACCGTGCAGCCTCACTATCTCATCCAGATACAAACGAGCTAAGCGCTCCAAACTGAAGGTCTTCTTCACCGGCAGAAAATGAGCAGACTTCGTCAGACGATCGACTATCACCCACACATCACAACACACCCGAAGGAGTCCTGGGCAAACCCATAACAAAATCCATCCCCACACTCTCCCCACTTCCACTCAGGAATGGGAAGGGGCTGAAGCAAACCCGCTGGCCTCTGGTGCTCAGCCTTAATCTGCTGACAGGTCTGGCACTTCGAAACAAACTCGGAGATGTCACGCTTCATCCCAGACCACCAGAATGACTCTCTGAGATCTCGATACATCTTCACCCCTCCTGGGTGAACTGAATATGGCGCTCCATGAGCCTCCTGAAGGATCTCTCTGCGCAGCACTGCATCGTCTGGCACACATACACGGCCTCTGAAACGCAGACAACCATCACTGGAGACACTGAAGTCTGAACTCTGCTCTGAAGACAGCCCCTCTCTATCCGACACAAAGCTGAGTCTGACTCCTGACCAACCCGGATCCTGTCGACCAACGAAGACTGAACCTGAAGCGCTGCTATCACACTGGCACTGGCTGGTCTGACTACCCAAACACCCATACGCTGCAGCTCTAAGGCGGACCTCTGGACTCCAGTCAGAGCACAAGCTACACCCGAAGCACCTCTCCGGCTCAAGGCATCTGCAACAACATTCGCTCTACCCGGGTGGTAGAGGATCTCTAAATCGTAGTCATGAAGTAGCTCCAACCACCTCGCTGTCTCAAGTTCAGCTCCTTCTGAGTGAACAAATACTTGAGACTCTTGTGGTCAGTGTAAACCTTACACGACGCCCCATACAGATAATGCCTCCAAATCTTCAGCGCGAACACTACAGCTGCCAACTCCAGGTCGTGGGTAGGGTAGTTCTTCTCATAGGGCTTAAGCTGTCGAGCCATAAGCCACCACCTTACCCTGCTGCATCAAACACATCCCAGTCCCTTATGGGACGCATCACAGAAGACCTCGAATCCCTCGGTCCCAGAAGGCAAAGTCAGAATCGGTGCGGTCGTCAGCCTCTTCTTAATCTCCTGGAAGCTTGCTCGCAAGCCTCGCTCCACTCATACTTGACCTCCTTCCTCAACAGACGGGTCAGCGGGGATACGATCTTAGAAAACCCCTCAACGAACTTCCTGTAATACCCCGGCTAACCCAAGGAAACTACGAATCTCAGCAACATTCGTGGGCCTCGCCCACTCCATCACAACTCTAATCTTCTCAGGATCCACTGAGATACCGTCCTTCGAGACCACATGTCCAAGAATACCACGCGATCAAGCCAGAAGTCACACTTCTTCAACTTAGCATACAGCTCACGATCCTTCAGCGTCTGCAAAACAATCCTCAGATGCTCCTCATGCTCCTCTGCGCTCCTGGAGTACACCAAGATATCATCTATGAAGACCACTACAAACTGATCCAGATAGGGTTTGAAAACCCAGTTCATCATATCCATGAATACTGATGGAGCATTAGTCAGACCAAAAGGCATGACTAGGAACTCGTAATGACCATAACGAGTCCTAAAAGCGGACTTAGGCACATCCTCGGCCTTAATCCTCAACTGATGGTAGCCTGAACGAAGATCTATCTTCGAGAACACTGTGGCGCCCGCCAACTGGTCAAACAGGTCATCTATGCGCGGAAGGGGATAGCGGTTCTTGATGGTCACCTTGTTCAGCTCTCTATAGTCGATGCACAAACGGAAGGTCCCATCCTTCTTCTTCACAAACAGCACTGGCGCTCCCCAAGGCGAAACACTAGGGCGTATGAAGCCCTTATCTAACAGCTCCTGAAGCTGGACCTTCAGCTCCTTCAACTCCACTCACTCACCGACTCATACGGTAAGGGGCCCTAGAGATGGGCTGAGTCTCTGGCGCTAAATCGATCGTGAACTCCACCTCTCGCACTGGTGGAAGTCCGGGCACGTCGTCCTGGAAGACCTCTGGGAACTCTCTGACGATCGGGATGCTCTCCAAGCTAGATCCCTCACGCACCTCTGACAGATAACATAAGAAGCCCTGGCAGCCCTTCCTCAAGAAACTGGCTGCCTGCATCGCTGACACAATCACCGGCGCACATGGAACTGCATTCCCAGAGAAAGCAAAGCGAGTCCCGTCTGGCAAGTCGAATACTACTCTCCTCGCTGCACAATCTATATGGGCATGGTGCTCTGCTAGCCAATCCATGCCCAGGATCACATCAAAACAGGTCATCCGCATCGGGATGAGGTCAGCACAAAAGGTCTTGTCCCGAACTACTATGGGACAAGCCTTACACACAGAATCCAGCACACAAGGGGCAACCCCACCTAACGGACTACTCACACACATAGGTCTACTCACTAGGCACAGCAGTCAGTCCAAGATCACCCAACAAATCATAGCAGACAAAAGAATGCGTAGCTCCAGAGTCAAACAGACAAAATACATCTCGAGAATGGATCTGGAGGATACCTGAGATGACGCGATCACCAGCACGATCACGCTCCCCCGCCATAGCATAACCCGGGCCTGAGTCTGAGGCTTCTTCTGATCGGACCTCGCCCCTGAATCTGAGCCGGTGCCTCTATCTCCTGAACCTCTACTGGATGCCTGAGGGCACTGAGCGATCCGGTGCTCCATCGACCCGCACTTAAAGCAGGCACCAGTCTTCTTGTAGCACTCCCTACCAGGATGGGAGCGACCACAAGCCCCACACTTCGCCCCAGCTGACGAAGATGAAGAAGCTCCCCGGCGATCTCCATAGGACTGCTTCTTCTGAGGAGGAGCAGCCTCCTTCTTCTGAGGCTCCTCAGCACGCCTCTCCCCTTATGGTCTTTGCCCGCCTGTCTGCCCCTGATGTCAGCCTCTACCAGCAGGGCGACATCCGCCACATCTCTGAAGTCCGGTGACGAAGAGGTGTCACCGCCGACCTGATGTCTGGCCTCAAACCGCTCTCGAACTTACGAGCCTTCCTATGCTCATCTGGCTCCGGAGCATACTTCGACAGGGTCACAAACTTCCTCACGTACTCTTCTACAGACATATCTCTCCCCTGACGCAGCCGGTTGTACTCATTGATCTTCTGGTCCTTGTAGACATCCGGATAGAACTGCTTGTTGAACTCCAAGCAGAACTGATCCCAGGTCCAAGGCTGGGGATGTCTACCCATCACCATGCGCCACCACTCCTTCGCCTCCCCCTTGAAGAGGAACGTGGCGAAGTCTACCTTCTGGTCGTCCTCCGACCCCATCACTCTCAGCAGGTCCTCGACCTCAGTAATCCAATGGCTTGCCTCCTGAGGGTCGCCACAGCCGTCGAAAGAAGGTGGCTTAAGCTTCATGAACTCCTGGAGTGCTCGGACTCGGCCTCCCACTGCATTCGCCCCTGCTGGGCCAGCACCACCAGCTCCTCCACCAGCTCCCCCAGCAGCTGCAGCCATCGTCTGCATCAACTGCGTCACAAACTGCTGCACTACATCCGCAGCATCTCCCTGAGGGGTCACTGGTGTCCTACGAGGAGCCATTCTGAGATATACAAATCCAAAACTTGTCAGAACTAACTCATACTACTGTCAACCACTGTCACAACTGACTCTCACACAAGCAAACACACCCACAGACACCAAAGAAAGCCAAACCTGGCTCTGATACCACTAAATGTAACACCCCTAAAACCGGCCTAAGAGTTAAGGGTGCTACACGCCGCGTATTACTACCTAATAACGCAAGGCTCTAAAACACTCAAACGCAATAAAGGCCCAAAACAAAGTTTACATAAACATTGTAAACCAATGTATTCAAATACAGCGGAAAAAATACCAAAATCCCAAATACGAAACTGAGTCAGAAACGGAAGTCAAAAGTATAAGGCCCGAAGGCTACAACATCTCAAAGTATCAAACTGAATGAACAATAAAAGCTAAACACTATAGCTCCAGAACTCAAGATGATCCTCGCTGATCAATCTGCAAAAATGTTAGAAGTAGGGGAATGAGCACACAACTATGCCCAGTAAGCAGCGACCGTCATCAGCAAGGTCGCTCAAAACAATTGAAAACAGAAGAAGGAGAAGATAAGCATTTATCCAAATTCTCAATATCCAGAAGCTTTCAGAACAGAAACAGAGTGGAACTCAAGGGGTTCCCATATCAGAAACAGTCAGAGCACTTAAACAGAAAGGGGACAAAACACAATGCACACACTCAGAAGGGTCGGGGACCCATAGACCATACCAGGTCTCTCGGCAACGCAGAAATGACTCGAAAGAGCCAAAGGGTTCGTCAACCCCACAGAACAGAAAGGGAATGACCCACACTCAGAATGACGTCTACATGGTATACCACGGAATAGCTCGACCCAGCCATTCACGGCTCAGAAACAATGTGTAATGTCCCAAAACAGAAGGTTGCTTAAACAGAAGCAAGATGCATTTAAATATGCCAAAACACTCATAAATCAGTAGTACAGAACATAAGGAATCCAATGCCACAGACGGCACTCAAATCGGAGTTCAAACGAAGAAGTTACTGAAAACAGAGGGGTGTCCGAACTTGTGTCCTAACGTCGAAGTTCGGACACAAGTCGAGACTCAGAAACCAGAGAATGCCAAATGTCCAACTTGTGTCCGGACATCAATGTTCGGACACAAGTCGAGTTGAAATCAGATAGAGGAATTCAGAATGTCCGAACATCCAAGTTCGGACGGATGTTCGGACAGGTTTTACGGAAGAACACGCGGAAGGTCCGACCTTGTGTCCGGACGTCGAAGTTCGGACACAGGTCGAGCTTAAATCAGAGGAAAAACCTGAGGGTGTGTCCGAACATCTATGTTCGGATAGATGTTCAGACATGCCCCGAACTTTGAAAAGCAGAAGAGCAAAACGCACTGTCCGAACTTCAAAGCTCGGACAGAAGTTCGGACAGTGCGAAAACTGCAAATTTCAGAAGACGAACAGAGCAGAAAAACAACGCAATTCAACACCACGAATTGCCAATTAAGCACACACACCAAATCAGACATTAAAACAGGAAACCATGGGGGTTTAGCCATTCCGAAATCACAACAAAACGCTAATAGAATCACACACAAAATCAGATAACTCTCTTGCAACACCCCATGGCTGAACTTCCAAACTGAATCGAGTAACCACCTACCTCGTTTAGCAGCAGAAAACAACGAACTGAGGCAGCAGGCACAATCCACGCAGAGCAACAATCCGGACAGATCAACAGCCACTGATTATCCAAACCAATTGACACAAAAATCAGAAACTGCAATGAAGAACCCTAGATTATCCAAACCCCAAAATCTGCAACACCAACCTGATTCAAAAGTGAAAGATCTCCACAATCTGCAGCAGTTCCACAGCCCGCACAATCACAACTCAACAGCGACGAAGCCTTCTGATTTAATCAAGAACAACGGCTCAAAATCAGAAAACAGAGAGAAGAAAACCATCAACGCAGTCCCGAATACTTGAATACAAACCTGAACCGATCAGAGAAACGCAGTAGCAAAACCCTCCAATTCGGTTGTAGCAGCAGCCTCACGATCCTTAGCAACAGAGAGAATTGAGAGAGAGAGAGAGAATGGAAGACGCTCGCTCTGAACGCACGATGATAACTGATGGAGGAAGACCGATCGTGATGTAAAAATAATTAGAAGGGAAATAATTAAATAAGGATCCCTTTCCTTATTAATTACTAAAACAATTACCTTAATTGTTTTATGGAAAGACTTCCTTGCCCTCTACAAATAAAACAATACCGCCGACGTCCCAACTGACAACAAGGAAATAGATAATCCAACTTAGAACAACATTGCAACTGATATAATATAAGGTAGGAATTATACGGGTTATAACACGGGTACTTGTTCTTGACCGTGACCGCATTAAGCTCGCGGTAGTCGATGTAGAGTCGCATACTGCCGTCCTTCTCTTCACGAATAATACTGGAGCACCCCAAGGAGAAACACTCGGTCGAATGAATCCCTTGTCGAGGAGGTCCTCCAGCTGTACCTTCAGTCCCTCATCTCAGCTGGTGCCATGCGGTAGGGTGCCTTAGCAATAGGGCCCGTACCTGGTAATAAGTCAACGGCGAACTCAACCTCACGCACAGACGGCATGCCTGGCAACTCATCAGGAAACACATCGGGAAAGTATGCCACGACTGGAATGTCTACATCCATCTCGTCGCACTGTCTCGTGTCCTGTACATAACAGAGGAAGGCTGGTCGGCCCTTCCTAACATCCTTCATCAGGGACAATGCTGACACGATCTTGACAGTCGGCTCTCTCCTCACACTGCGGTACGACACTGTCTTGCCGCTCGGCCCCTTCAGTAGTAGTCGATGCTCTGCACAATGAAGGCGGCCCTTATGCTTCTGTAGCCAATCCATTCCCACTATAATGTCGAAGCCCAAGTTCTTAAACTCAATCAAATCGATGGGAAAAGTCTCATTCATAATACTGATCTCTGACCCTAAATACTGCCTGGTGCAACCTACTTTCTCCTTCGATGGAAGGGTGACTGAAAAGTCTGAAAGCTGTTCGGGGGCAGCCCCCAGCTTCATAGCAAATGCCGAGGAGATAAAAGAATGTGAAGCCCCTGAGTCGAACAATACGGAAGCACTAACACCATCAACAGGAAAGGTACCTGAGATCATCTCTCGTATTAGCATCGTGTCCCAATAAATCAGTAATCTAATGTCGGTTGTAATTGTCATACCTGTGATGACATTACCGGACTCCTTGGCTTGCGCCATATCTAAGATGCAGATGGTACCCTCCTTTCCATTTTGTAGCCTGAAGTTTAGATCAACGGTATCAACAAACTGGGCACATACACTTGAAGACATAAAACTCTTATTCATTCATTCAACTGTATTATACAAGGTTACACACCTAGCTATTGTTATTACATCAGTACTGTCTGAAAGTCAAATTTAAACGGCCAGGTCGGATGTGGGTATCATTCACTAAAGCTGGTGGTGCGGTATTGAGCTTAATGCTCTTAATACCATGGTATACAAGCCTCGCCTCTCCACCAAAACCAACACATCCCCAGACTTGAGGATGATCTTGCTTGCTAGATCCATCCTCTTCTGGTCTCCATAGATGAACTCAGCATCATCGCCGATGGAGAATGACACAACCGGTATTCCTCTGGTGATGGACTCGGTCGTCTCATCACGGTCCTGGTGCATTCCAAGTTTTCCTCCCCTGCTCGTAGTAGTTGATGATGCAAACGTCAGGTGTCATGTCGGGTAATGGGTAAGTCTCACAATCTTGGGCAATATCCATTGCGTTTCTCACCAAGGTTAGGAACCTCTCAGGTATCCTAGGTACAGATACGCCACCTACCATCCTCACCTCTCGATAAACCCTAGCTTGTGGATCCCAATCTTTTCCTAAGCACATCATGTGCAGTTTCATTCTAGAACCTTATTAAATACAGGGGTATAGAATCCTCATATGCCCTTACCCAAAGCTCTACACTCATTCACTATGGCAATTTGCTCATCTAGGGTTAGAAGCTCTCTGAGAAGTATCATGCCCGGTCTGACTACATGACACAGCTCACTAGGGTACTCCCGTCTTTCTTCCACGGGTCTAGGTGATCTCTGTCTGTAAGTGTGGGATAGCAGATGTCGAAGTCTCCTAAGAGGTAACAAGTTTCCTAGGTAAGTTTATATCTAAGCGGTAATAAAACACGCATTCATGCTAAGGTAGAACATTTAACACTCAGTCATTTCTCATACAATGGTTAAGGTTTCAAATACTAACCTTCACTGCGCTGGGTACTAGTACCAGCCCCGATGCTCCGCTGCATTCAGCACGCGGTTGCCCGGTGGGTTCCTTTGGTTCTGGTTCTGCTGTTGCGGTTGCTGCTGCTGCTGCCCCCTCTGGGCTTGGGGCGCCGGCCCCCTCTGGCCACCTCGGGCTCCACCTCCTCTAGTAGGTGCGCCCTGAGTCCCCTTCGGTGGGTGGTACGCTCGACTCTCCGGGTTCGAGAAGCACTCGAACGACCTGTGGCCCTTCTTCCCACAATGGTGGCAGTCCACCGCTTGCCTGTGGCAGTCAACACCCGGGTGATCTTTGCCACAACGCTTGCAGTGAAAGTGGCGCTGGGGTGCAGAACCTATTATCATATCACACTCAGATTAACACATGGATGGTAATGGATAGTATAATACTCACTCATTCTCAAGGTTAGATCGCTTACCCTTAGGGGGTACAGGTCTAAGAGGCTGGCGTCGTAAGTAGGCCCGGTCAGCATCGGGGCCTTTTCTTTGCCCTTCTGGCTAGCCAGCTCCTTCTTCTTCTCCTTCCAGGAGAACTTTTTCTTCCTGTGATCGTCAAGTGTCAGGAATAGCAGGTATAAAAGCAGGCAGCAAGTAAGTAATTTAAGTAGATTAAACAACTTAAAGGTGGATCTTACTTCCAACTCTTGCCGCTCCCGCTTCCAGCCGTAACCTCCGCCTCCTTCTCTAGGGCCTTACGCTTCTGCCCTGGCCGTCCTCCCGGCTGTTCACCAACAGCTCGGTCCGGGAAGCAGCCTCGTAGCATTCCTACAATGCATCAATGAGTTCCCCAACTTGTGATAATTCAAACTGAGTTACAAGATATAATCTGTCAACTAATTTTTTTACCTGGATTGTAGGGTATAGTGCAGCACCCATGGCGGCCTTGATCGCATATCGCAGCCCGCCTCTAAACTTCTCAACTTTTACAGTATCAGAATAAACGACTCCTGGGACAAAGTCCAAGAGCCCGATAAAAGTGGAGTAGTACTGATCTACTGTCATACTACCCTGCTTCAGGGCCTCAAACTCTTCTGCTTCCTTTGCTTCAGATGCGCAGGATAGTATTTCTCCCTCAACAGTTCCACAAAACCTGTCCATCCAAAACCCTCAGTAGCAAGGTAATGCGCCTTCACGGACCTCCACCAAGTGCTGGCGGCGTCCCTCAAGTGAAAGGCTGCTATGCCGACCCGGTGCTCAGCAGGCACGTGAATGGCGTCGAAGGTCTTCTCATGCTCAACGATGTATCTCTCAAGGGCGGTGGGTCAGTCACCTACCCCGTCATAGGTAGGTACTCGTGTGTCAGCAACACTCTTCAGCCAATTAGGCTCTCTAGGTGCGGGTACGGGTGGGACTACTGGTGGTGCTCCTATCTGGACACCTCCCATCAGGCTAGCTGAGCAAAGACGGCCGCTACCGTCTCAGCAACGCCCACGGCTGGGGCCTCAGGAGGTCCTCCTCCAGGCCCGCCGCCTCTTCCACCACCTCCTCCGCCTGCCAGCTGATCGTCTTCCGAAAGACATCTGGAGAATTCAGAATCAAAGTCAGCTCCTGGTATAAACACTGTACTTTCCTTAACTCAAATCATTTATACTATCTCCTTGATATTGGTGTGTGAAAAACCTAAGCTCACGGTACTTAAACTATTATCTCTTGTAATCAGAGCGGTACTCCGCTCTGATACCACTTTTGTAACACCCCCTACTAATCCGGCTCCTAATAATCCTATAAAAGTCGCACATAATAAATATATCGCAGCGGTAAATAACAGACTGTCGCTCCTATGGTGTCACAGTTATCACTCGCCCATACGGGTGATAACGAGTTACCTGATAATCAACATGCGAAACGTATTCCCGCAGTGACCACAAGAGATAGATAGTAGAACTTTAAACAATTTAAAACAAACCAACAGTAACCAATTATTACAGACCGTACTCGTGAGCATCTAAAACAAACCCTCGGTTTACACAACCCGAGCCCAAACGTCATCAGTATAACCGTACCAAGTCTTAAACAACTGAAATATTACAACCGTCGCGCCTCGCGTCGACCACCAGCTACTCTCCTGAAATAAAAATGGTTTGTGGTATGGAATCAGCCCCTGCTGAGTATGTCATCACATGCCCCGTCATGCCCCCAAAGACCCCTCAATTATTGGTCGAGAGCATGAGGTTCATTACATGCAATACCGTTTTAATATTTAAAACTGTAAATCAAATAACATTAATATCCACACAATAACACAACCATCAACACACAATAAAATAACCACAAGTAAACCAATGAACAACAAAGCGAAACAACGAGAATCATAAACAAGTATTAAGTCTCGTCCATGGTATAGAACCAATATTGTTCGCCACTGTATAAGTCTCAATTGTTTTAATTGTTCAGTTATACCTAGTGACAATGTCTCGTTAAAACACATGTCTCTAGTACCCATATATTATGGCGGGTCACCCACGGCAGTAGCCACTCCAACGGTAGAGTCTCTCCGACCAACGAGCCATTCTAGCTCACGGGAAATTTTCTTGATACTTGCGGACCCGTACGCAGACATCCTGGTATCGTTTTTGTGATCACAGCGCGCACCCAGAGCCACATCCTCTTGGCTTTACTTCCATTCATTAATTAATTAATTATACCATCGCATCGCATTACCAAATTTTCCTAACACAGCAGACTACAAGGTCATTAGTCCAATTCGGAGTCTGTAAACTCGGGATCCAGTGTTAGATACGAGAGCGGCGTATAGAAAGGCCAATGCTCCGTATAAAAGTCTTGGATAATATGTATAAGTTTATTATCCTAGTGCTACAACGTTTCACTACGTTCCTTATATTTCATATAAGATAGCACCATAGCCGCTAGTTCGTTTTATATATATAGGCTCATATATACGAACCAATACTGTTAACTCAACGACAGTAATAATAAGCAGCTATAAATATACAATTCATGCATATTAATTAACACATTCAGACAAACAATCTTATCACAGATCACACAGAAGTCAACTGAGGAAGCCCTCAGAGACAATCAGAGAAAACATAACACATACCGTTCACCTTGATGTATTACGGTGGAGTATGAATCAGCAAGACCTATGCTCCGTGTCGTCTCTATTAGTCTAAACAATACATAATGCTACTGATTAGCAAGCTGTATAACAACACAATTCCACGGTACCCCGTACCGTCACTATTAACTCCCGGTTAACCCACCGTTATTAGTTGTCAATGTTTGTCGGGCTTTCGGTTTAACTCGAGATTGGAAAAGTGTTATGTTACATGCGTAGTCTTGTCTTGCATATTAGTATACTTATTGTTGAACTTGTTATCGCATGTGACTTAACATACCCTTGTACGTCGTATAGTTTGTTTCATTATTGCATGTGTGATCCTTTGTCATGCACTATGCATCTCACCTTAGTATTTTTTTTCTAAGGTTTGTCTCTTTTTTTTTTAAACCCAATGTGGTATAATTCATTTGCAAGCAATACTTTTAATTACGTGAATTCTTATTATCACATGTACCCTTTTAACATTAGAATCCCATATCCAATGTTTGTAATTCTTTTTCCTTTTATCATATGTCATTTTAATTATGAAAATACATGGTCATTAAACCATGTTATATTTTCCACCATAACATATATTTACTTATAATCATGTATTATGGAACTATTTCTTATATGGTAAGTCTTATAATATATATTCATTCGTTCTAATGAATACCTCTTATATTATAAATGTTATAATTCTTATAACATCAAAACCATATTATAAATTCCATTTAAAAAAATGTCAACATTTTCGAACAGCACTTATGTTCTTAAATATTTACAAAATCACCACATAATTAATGTAATGTTACTTTATAGTTACATAACATATTTTATGACATTTAAGTCATTAAAACAATTATAACATATAGTTGTAAATTGTTGTAAAATACCAAATAACCCCTATATTTTCGGTTTTCAAAACAACACTAAACTTCTATAAATCACAAATCAATCCCAAGTTATATTTCATTGTTACACTTATAACATATGCCTTATATTATAATCCTTAACCTTAATATGATCATAACTTATAGTTTTTAAAAGCTATAATTTTCGAACAGCCCCTAGGACTTTTAATTAAATTTCCACCACTAAACTTTATATTTTACCAAATTCTCCTCTTTATAACATATAGTTTTCTAATATCATCAAGACTATATATTATACATATGTCTTTATAAAACCTTATATATAATTCCAAAAATCACCAAACTATACCAAAGGTTATAAACATTATTCCTAACCTTATTTTTCTCCAAATCTCGGTTTTACCACATATGTTACCCATTTTAACAATATCATAAAATATCTTATATTATACCTATATAATTCATATAACTCCAAATTTAACCAAATAAATTTCTAAAAATTCCTAATAACCTAAGGTTTGTACTAAATTCCATTTAGTACCCCAAGTTTTCGGAAACTACATTATAGCCCCATCTCTTTAAATCTTTTACAATTAAATACTTATCTTAACATAAGGTTGTATTTAATTTCAAAAATTCTCCCAAACTTGGTCAAAGTCTCCTATATAGTCAACTTTGACTCCTAATACCAAATTGGACCCAAAACTTTCGGTAATTACCAAGCTTAACCTATACTTTTCTATTTTTACAATTTTGACCCAAAACTTTATAAAATGTTATAATTTTTATTAAATTCATTTAAAAACCCTAAATTCCTTTATATTAAGCTCTCGGCCTAATATTTTGTTAGTAATTACCGTTTGACCCCAAATTTAATTATAAGCATAAATAAAACTAAATAAGCTTATAAACTTAAATTAAAATGGCCTAATGACATGGCCTTATTACAACCTTGAACTTGCAAAAGAAATTACACAATAAATGTCTCAAAATATAATACATACTCACGGCCTCACTTGTATTTGATTATTTTTCCACATAATGTCATAATTTGACCATTATGTTAATTAAATCTCTTAAATGACTAGCTTAATTTATCTTAGTCATTTTTTTTCCATTTTTAGGTCAATATGACCCTTATTTAATATTTCACTCTCGGCAATATTAATATATAAGCTTAGAAATTATAAAAATCATAGATTTAAGGTGTTTATACCTTGATTTATCCTTGTATGCTCTCGGCCACTTGAAGGAAAATTCACCACATGATTTAGACATGTTTTAATACACAAAACAAGATATGGTTACACTCCAAGCTGAGCTTAACCATAAGGAATAATTAATGTAAGATTTAAGGCAAAAATCACCTTAAAAATGCAAGGAGAGTTCAAGATGGTTTCGGCCTGAATCAAACACACCACAAGGTGTTAGATCCACCATATTGACATAGGAAATAGCTAGATCTCGCAAGCTGCCTTGTTATTAGGTTTTACCTTGGAAAAATGCCTTAAAAGAGGGTATTTCCTTTGGATCTCGGCCACCCTTGCTCCAAATGGCTAGCCAACTGATTGAACATGTAAATATGAAGATTATGAGTGTATAAACTCATAAAATCAGAGGAAAAAACGATGAAGAGTAGAGAAGCTTAAGGTATGTTTTTACCTTAAATGAGATTTTGAGCAACCTTGGTCTCTAAACTTGTTTCAACCGAAATTGATTGATGTTGTAACCTTAGAACACTGAGAATAAGCCATAGGAACTGATTAGTCACGAGATCTAAGCATAGGTGGTGAAGAGATGGAGAAAAAGAGCCAAAAACAAGCCTTAAACCATTACTTAGAAGCTTAGAAGTTAGATTTACCTTCTTAGCTCAAGGAGTTCGGTTGAGAGAGCTTGTGAGAGCCTGGAAGGAGAGCTTCAAGGTTGGAATGAAGCTAGGAGAGAGAAGATGCTTGGAAGGGGTATTATTTGATTAGAAAATGCATTATTGATTAGTTTATGTTCCTTAATGAATTATGAGTCATCAAAGAGATAAGAGGGGGACAAGGAGTCGGCTAATGGAGGCAAAAGAAGAGGCTCCCACGATTGTGCAATTTGAATCAAATAATGGAGTAAAAGGTGGTGTATAAACTAATAAAAGGCAAAAGTAGCCCTTAAATCATGGAGATATGTTGGTGTGCTGTCTTTTGTGTGTACATGTGGTGAATTGGAGCCTCTCATGCTTGTAAATTCCGATCTCACATGGTCTAAGGGGTCAAATTTGACCTCTTGACCAATCTTAGTCAATGTTGACTCATGTGGGCCCCCTTTTAGGGTTTTATTAATATTTTAATATTAAATTTGTAAAATTTGTAAAATTTGGAATTAAATTCCTATATGATATAATGTGATATAACATCATATTTAAAGGTATTTATAACCTTTAAGCCCATTTAAAACCAATTTAGAAGGCAATTTCACAAAAATGTGCTTTAAGAAGTTTTAGTGCACATTTTGTGTTGCAAGGTGTTTCTGAGCTTAGTTTTCTTTGAAAATGGTTTTGTTGTGTTCCTTACTTCATTATAATACTTAGGAATCCACTTTGGATCCTATCTGAGGTCATACAATCTTTATGGTACTTTAAAGCACCTTTTTGGCTTTACCGATCTTAAGGCGTGTTTTGCCTTGTTGAGATCTTTTAGATTGTTCCCCAATAATATTTAGATGTTTATTAATCATTTATATCATTAATAGATCATTTAATTAATTTTTAAAGGTTAGGGGTATTTCAAATAGTCCAAAAATGGTCAGGATATGGTCCCCAAAATGGTCCCCATATCTTACCTGAATTCATGCGTATAAAAATCCAGGTTTACACATAATATCAACTGGTGATAGCCTCATAAAAGGTTTTTCAAAGTAAGCAACAAATCATCTGGTGGAAGAATATAATCCTCAGCAAGTGTCCACACGTACAGTGAATATCAATTTGCATCATTTTTGAACTGGGATGGTCTGACTAGTCATGCCAAAAAGAACAATGAAAACTTATTGTTTTCTTTATCTTATATCTCAAGTTCTCCATTGTACCAATGCACATGTGATACAAATCAAAGGAGAAAACAAGCGGCTACAATCACGACTTATATCGTTTCCAGAATACACATTGATATTCTCTTATTTGTAGCCTTAACGTGATATCCGCCTCAGGTATATCAGTACCACTTTTTTAAGAAAACTTGTTATTTACAAAGCTTTCTCAGTACAAAAATTTCATTCTATATGTGGTACTGTAGCTGCTCTTCTAGAGCTTATTGACCCTTATCTTATGATTTTTTTTAATCATGGAAAATCATTCTCACACATGAGACTAATGCCTTGTCATCAAGACACATGCTTATGGGTCAATTATAATCCTTTGGAAAGGTAGCGAGCTACAACTGCACTATATTCTAAGCAAGTGTTAATTCTTGACTCCATCAAGAAATATTATTTATAGTTGTATTGTCTTTAACTATGTTTCTCAAAACATACGCCTTCCCAGACATATGCCTTTCATGACCCCTTTAAGGTGTACAAATTCTTTATAAATGGATAAATCTCATTCAGAACATACGCCTTCCCGGACATATGTTTTTCATGACCCCTTTTAGGGTGTACAAATTGTTTTTAAATGAATAAATCTCATAAATGCAAACGAACATACGTATATATTATAAACAATCAACAATAATAACATAGAATATATAGAAACATAGAATAATATTTAGAAATTTAAATTTGTCATCCTCAACATAACTTCTCATTAAAAAAATCTGCATAGCTTCAATTTGGAGCTAGCTTTGAAATAAGTCAAGTTTTGTTCACAAAAAAAACCTTGAAAGTCTTGCAATTATAATAACATCCAATGCTTTCTGTGATGTCAATAACTGCTCATCATCTCTCACAATCTGGTCATGACTTTTGACTATTCATGAAAAACAAAAAATGATTCAACAAGAACCATTCTATATTTGTCATGCCAAGTGTTTTCTTTAATAGATGAACAATATTTGGGTGATTCGCCAGAGTCACTCATTTTGTGATTTAGCACTATCTCAAAGGAGATGAACTTATGAATCATTGAGAATCATTTGTAAAATCACATTCAAATCGAATTATTTATATGACATCATATATATATATATATATATATATATATATCATAGAGGTCAAACTTGACATATGAATATTCATCATCATGGTATATCACTTACGTAGTTTTCCAAGAACTACTTAAAACGATTTTCACAAAATCCTCCTGGTGCAATACCATCATTGATTTTTCACGAATCGTCAAATAACGTTCATCTTATACATAAAAATAGATACTTCAGATGAATTCGCCAGGTGTTATACCTTCTTTTGGATCAATGATATGATCAATACATTTATTTTTTCAAAATATTGTCAATTTTCTAGCTTAATGCTAATACCATATCATATTAAGTTCAAACGTTTCTGGCACAATGCCAATTTCTTTGCTCATATTGTATAAAAGCATTAAAAAGAATATGACATCACCCTTTATATTGGTCATATTAACACTTTCAAGTGTCTTTTTATAACATATACAAATTAAACTTTCAGGCACAATACCCTTTTTAGCATATTGATGTCAAAGTTTCAGGCGCGATGCCCTTCTTAGTGATGTCCCAAGGTCGAAAGCTCAAGTTCGGCAATATTGGACATTGTTTATGATATATCAGAATCAAAGACTTTCAGGCGCAATGCCATTATTTCTTCAAATAATATTAAAAATTAATTTTATCATGCGCAATGCCCTATATATTGGCGTAAACGTTATTTATATCAATCATAAAATAATGAAATATATTATATGTCAGAACAAAATAAATTAAATAACACATAATAAAAGTAGTGCAATAAATAAAATCTGGCACAATGCCTCAAATGATAATTTATATCTGGCGCGATGCCTCATGTGATACGAATATCGGGCACAATGTCTCACGTGATATTTAATAAATAAATAAGCGAAATGGGATAAGTGAAATGGGATGAAGAAAATGACACAGAATAAATCAAATAATTAACATTAAACAAGATCTGGCACAATGCCTAACGATAAATAATTAACATTAAACAAGATCCGGCACGATGTCTAACGTGATTTTTTTTCTGGCATGATGCCTCACGTTATACTTAACAAATAAATAAAAATGAAACTGGATAAATTAAGCAACACATAATAAAAATTAACAGTAAATAAAATCTAGCACGATGTCTCACGTGATATCAAATCCTGGCATGATGCCTCACGTGATTATTATTCACGGCACGATGCCTAACGTGATTTTTTTTCTGGCATGATGTCTCATGTTATACTTAACAAATAAATAAAAACGAAACTGGATAAATTAAACAGCGCATAATAAAAATTAACAGTAAATAAAATCTGGCATGATGCCTCACGTGATATTGAATCCTGGCATGATGCCGCACGTGATTATTATTCACGGCACGATGTCTAACGTGATATTAATTTGTCATAATATAATGACATCATTTATTATTAAAAACAATTATATAGATGTACTATCATCAAAACATAATTCAATAAATGGAAAAAAATCATAAATATTGTCAATCTCCAATGATAGAAATTACCGGATCCCTTATCCTTCTATAACCCCCTCGGAGGCCTTGTGGTTGTAATTGCTTTTGGAGCGCCTTTGCTTGATTTATTGATCAGGATATTCAATCACTCAAATCAGTGTAACTAATTTGATACTTCGAAGATTTTCAGCAATCAACTATCCGATTTCACTTCTTTACATAGATTTGTGGAAAATCTACGTTGAACCTTTGGGAAGTGGAACATTCTTGATTCATTTAACGGCGCATCTGTATTGAGTTTTGTGGAGATTAGGATGAGCACGTCCAATCATCATTTTTTTTTTCAACACTGGTGAGGTTGTGATCTCGTCCTGCCTGTCCGCTGGTGAAAATATTGAATATTAATGGGACGGTGATCTATTGCTACAAATAGTGAAAGAGAGCAATTTCCTTCGGTGGCTACAGGCTTTATATAAGCAGGTCATTGAGGCATATCTCTAATGAGACAATGGAGCCTTTGCTAAAGATGAGCAACTATTGTGTTGTAGACGATCAGCTCTCAGCCAGTACTTTGACACTGCCGAGGTTGGTTTGTCTTTTATTTTCTTTTTTGTGTAGAGACTCGTGCTGATAACGTGTTGTAAATGAGGAAGAGAAATTATAGGGAGACATAAGATAAGGAGGCAACTGATATTCTTATTACAATATGAGTATACAAGACCTCTATTTATAGAGAGTGAATGAGGAAACCCTAATTACAGATGTGGAGTCCACTATACAATATATCTATTTATAACAATACAGTATTTATTAAATTTGATGACGGTTAGTTGGGGCGCATTTGCATCTCAGATTTTCTCCTCGTTTCAATGGGTTGTTAAGGTTTTATTTCTCAACCATCCAGGTAGATTTGTTTAATGAATAATTAATTTATATATTATATATTAAATTCAAAATCAATCAAATATCTAATCATACACGTCATAATGTATACGTCAACATCATAACACATGTGTACACCTGGAAACACCGTCGTCCCGTGTTTCCGGTTGTACGGTAATATTTTCCCTGACATGTAGGCCCTCAAAACTATAAGGGGGCGTTTGTTTTGGGGTAATCAAGAAAGTGAATTGGAATGATTCCCTTTCTTGCTATTTGTTTTACCAATTTTTTCTATTTTCAGGAAAGGAAAAGGGAATGGGATCACCCAAAAACCCTATATTTTGATTCTCCACTTCCTACTAGGGAATGGAATTCCCTTTCCCCAGTACATTTTGATCGGCGACATATGACCATTGACCAATGACTAATGATCATTGACCAGTGATTGGTAAATGTTGACCGACAATTATCCTCTCCATTCCCTTTCCTGATTCCATTCCGTTTCCCCCGCCTGAAACAAACGCCTCTTAAATATGTTTACTTAAACGTTAATTCTCTGCGACCAAACAGCCTCATCACGTCACATTATCACATCGAACAATACTTAATACACAACCACACCCATAATCTCTTTCTTCTTATGTGTCACTATCTTTAAATATCATTTTTTTTATTCCTGTCAATAAATCAAAGAACTGTAACTCCAACTAAGCAAACAAAAATGCTCATAGTTGTTATACCTCCATGGTTTTTCTTAAAGAAATACTTATAGGGGGAGAAAGAGGGAGATTGTGGATGGGATTATATTTTAAGTATCACCTAGTACAACAATATGAAATTGTGAATGAAAATCTAACATGTGGATCAATAAATTGTCAGGTTAAAGGGAATTAATATTTAAGCAAATATATTTATAATTTTGGGGTTCAACTCGAATACTTTGAGGGTTGAAATATATATAAAACATGAAGGTGCTAAAACTATAATATCCGCATACCTCAAGGAGGCTTGGATTAATTTATTCTTTAACCTTTTGTTTTATACAAACTTTTTAATATGTTAATATATGATGTCATTATATTATTTTTTTATTATAATTTTTCTTATTTTACTCTGTATTAGTAATGAGCAGTAGTCAACCATCAAAACTTCAGTCATGGAATTGCATATAAAGCTGTGTGTGGATTAAGAATGGATATTTGCAAAATTTAAAAGGATACTGCTGATAAAGTGGGACACAATATGTTGAAGGCGAAAGCTGCGCATAAGTCTAGAATCAAGAACCTCGATAAAAAGTGAAGCATTTTGCATGACCTTCTTAGTGGCTAAAGGTAAACAAGTAGAATTAAATGGAGTTCTACACATTAGTGAAGATGATGCGTGTCCCTGTATGTTAAGGTAAGTTAATTTCTTTATAATATATAATATAATGGATATTGATATTTCATTTAGAGAATTTGGTATTCAATTTTTATTAGTACTCTTGTATAGGTTATTTCACATTGCCTAATTTTGTTTTATTTATTTATAGACCAATCATGACGCTGAATCATTAAAAAAGAAAAAAAAGGAAAAAAAACAGAGAGATAGAGAGAGATTTCATTATATATAAACTAGTTTAGTGAGGTATATGCTAAGAATCATGTTAATAGAACACCTCTTATAACAGATAACATAGTTGAACAAAATAACCTTAAACCTGATTACCTAATTACGAATGACATTACGGAAGGTTCTATGTGAGATGATACAGAGCAAAATACTTCGAACTAGCATTGACAAAAATCAACCATAGAAGAGAAAAAGAGCAACAGAGCTACATGTTGAGCATGTATCCTCTGAATGACGTATTACGTGACTTTCACGAGACGGGAAAACAAATTTATAAAACTATCAAGAGTTTGTTTAATGAAGATGCAGAAGTTGTGTGGATTACATGTCGAGGTTCAAAAGGTGGAAGAATTAAATGAACACCAAAATCTTGAAGTTAAGGGGTTGTTCGCTGTGAGCGATTTCTAGATTAATCTATTTTGGAAGAATGTGCATAACAAGTGGCAGTATATAATTGGTTAAAATTTTGAAAACTGAGGATGTGTCAGGTTACCAAAGGATAACCAACCTAAGTTTATGGCAAAAGATAAGAAAGAGATGCCTATCTTTTTTTTTTTGAAAGAAAGAACTATTGTATTAAGAAAGTAGTTTGAGTACAACTTCCGGAATGGTGTCCGGAGTCCATGAACCCGTCAACTGCGATGCCCGGGCATGGTTAGCTAAATTATGCGCTAACAGATTGGCGTCCCTAGAGATATAAAACCAAGAAACATCATGGAATACGCCTAACGCTGCCAAGATACGATCTAAAATGGTGGTAGTGGAGGACAGCAGAGTAGTGTTAATGCCGCACTGCAAGTACTGTACTAAGGCTTTACAGTCCGTCAGAAGGCGCAATGATGTCACACCCACAGCTCTTGCAGCTTTCAATGATTCCTCAATTGCTTTGGCCTCCGCATCCGCAATCGTCATGTCTGCTCTAAACCCAAAACCCCCTGCAGAAATCAGACTTGTATTCATGAGACCCACCCATGCAGTCCCCACCCGCTTATAAGCATCCATGCTAGCATCTGTGTAAAATTCTGCCCACAGAGGATGGGCATGACGATGTTGCGCTAATGCATGCGAGGATGCATGGTCCATTCCCATTGCCTGCTGGAGAAAACTTGTTGCTTGACACCAACCCTGCTCGAAGCACTTGACTTGGCCATGAGAAACCTGACATCTTGCGTACCATAACTCCCAAAAGAAACACACATAGCGTGTGACTTGCTGTACTGATTCCCCCAAGATAAATTGAAAGAACCAATTCTTCAGCCCGTGATCAGTTGTAATGTGAGATGGTAAGGAATAGTCAAACTGAGTCCAGAGAGGACGCACCGTTGGGCATGCGTGGAAAACATGTAACATAGTTTCATTGGAATCACATAAACTGCAAGAGGTAGGGATATCCCGGCGAATCCTGTCTTTGATAGCGGTTTTGCATGCAATTGTGGACGTAAGAAACTTCCATGCAAAAACCGAACCCGAGGGGGAACGGGCAATGCCCAAACTTTCCTATAAACCTTGGCTTTGAACTCTTGAGTCGAGGACAATGGCAAGGCCGCACGTTTTAATGCTAAAGCTGCGTAGTATGCCGATGAAACAGTGTATGTTCCTGATTTAGTAAGACCCCAATACCAAAAATCAGAGGCTGGCATCTGAGCTGATGGCGAGACAATTGGGATTGCAACAATGTGCTGAATATCAGTCGGATCACACCATAAGGCTAGCAGGTCCTGATTCCATCTATTGTCAGCCGTTATCAAAGTGGCTACAGACGCATACCGGTGCACCTGAGGAGGAAGAGACCAAGGAAAAAGCTTACCGCCCTCTTTAGTCTTGAGCCACCTGTCCGTGATCTTAGTTTGAGCTCCTGTGACAATGGCCCGACGGCCACCCAATTCCAACAGAGGTCTAACCTGTAGGAGTGCCCGCCATATAGGACTGGCTGTTGTAGTCGGCAAGACCTGAAAACAATTACCACCCTGCAGATACTTAGCATGATAAAACCGGGAAAGGAGAGAGGTTGGTTCTGTTAAAATCCTCCACAGCTGCTTAGCTAAAAGCGCTTGATTAAAGCAACGCAAGTCCCGGAATCCTAAACCCCCCTCGCGACGATGTTGACACAGACTAGACCATTTTGTCCAATGAATCGTATGAGAATCTTTTGTTCCTCCCCACCAGAACTGGTTAATCATTTGCTGAATTTGCTTAAGAAGGGAGCTTGGAAGCTTGATGATAGACATAGCATAAGAAGGTATGGCTTGCAAGACCGCTTGAACCAACAAGGTTCTGCCAGCTTGAGAGGTCTTACGAGGCCAACTTTGTATTCGTTTTGCTACCCGATCCTTAATATAGCTGAAAACTGAAGACCTGTTTTTACCAACTGTACTGGGAAAGCCCAGATAAACTCCTAAATCCGGCCGAAGGTGTGCTTGTAATGCTACAGCAAGAGTTTTCTTCAACTATCGATTCAACCCAGCCGAGAACATTACCGCAGACTTGTCGGGGTTTATACACTGACCAGAAGCAACGCTGAAATCATCTAATACATCCAATAAAGCTTCGACATTGGATGTCGTTACCTCGCCAAAAAGAACAATATCATCAGCAAACAAGAGATTAGAGATTGGAGAATCAAGCCCCCTGAGACGGAAAGGACGAAACAGACCAACCTCAGTGGCTAGATTAAGAGCTGAATTTAGCGCCTCCATACAGATGATAAACAACAAAGGAGATAAAGGGTCGCCTTGCCTTAGACCACGCTGAGGATGAAAAAACTATCATGGATACCCATTGATCATAATAGCAGTGCGGACTGTGGTAATACACTGGCGCACCAATGTGATCCAAGCGGAATGGAATCCCATGGACGTAAGTACATCGAAGATGAAACTCCACTCCAAACGGTCAAAAGCCTTAGACATATCGACTTTGTATGCAAAATGGCCCTTGGTCTTTGCAGTTGATCGGCGCATTGAGTGCAAGATTTCATGAGACAGCAGGATCTGATATGATATTAAACGGTTATGAACAAAAGCAGCTTGATTATGGGAAATAATATCGGGAAGTACATCTGAGATGCGATTAACCAAAGTCTTGGATATAACTCGGTAAATGGTGTTGCATAAGGAGATTGGCCTGTATTTGGTAATCAAAGTAGCCCCCGGTGATTTTGGTATTAACACAATATGAGTATCATTCAGTGATGGAGGAACTATATTCTCATTGAGGAAAGTGAGACAAGTGCACAGAAAATCCTCGCTGATAGTAGGCCAGAAAGTATGCAAAAAAGTTCCATTAATACCGTTAGGCCCCGGTGCCTTCCCGGGGTGCATCTGATTATAAGCTTTGATGACCTCCTCCCTAGTATAAGGCTGTCCCATGGCCTGATAATGATGCTGAGGAACTCTGTTGACAATACATGCTTGTATATGCGGATCCGGAGCTGGTTGTGTGGAAGTGAATAAATCCACAAAATACTGTCGTGCGACCTGCTCAATGCCATTCCAAGACGTTTGCGGGGGGTGGCCAGTTGAAGAGAGGGATGCAATGTAGTTACATCGACTACGCATCCGATATCTCCCAAAAAAAAGCCGAATTTCGGTCACCTGCAAGTAGCCACTGCTGTCTAGACCTCTGCTGTAATCTCATTTCTTCTCTGAGTAAAAGAGAATCATACATTTGGTTCAATTCATTCCAACGAGTGATGTGAGATGCGGCTGGTACATCGGAGGCAATTCGATTGATTTCGGCCTGCGTTTGATGTAATAAATGCTTCTCGACCCAGAATTGCTTGCGTCCCCAAGTCCGAAGCGTGTGGCCACACCTTGCCACCTTTTGACAATAATCAGATTGCATGGATACCCAAACAGATTGGACCAATTGCTTGCATTGTGGGTGAGATGCCCAACAATTTTCAAACCGAAAAGGTTTATGTCCCTGATGTCGCATTGGATGTAGAACTAACTTAAGGGGCTTGTGATCTGAGTGACCCCAGGAAAGATGGAAATTTGTTGCCTGCGGAAATGAAGTTAACCATGCAGAATTACAGACAAACCGATCCAGACGACTATGGGTTGGGCGATTGTCTCTGCTCTTGTTAGAGAAAGTGAATGCAGAGCCCCTAAAGCCCAAGTCTTGGAGATCACAGTCGGTTAAGCAACTACGAAACGCATGCATATGAGCAGCATACCGTCTACCTCTACCTCGATGTTCATGGAAATATAAGACCTCATTGAAATCACCTCCCACAACCCATGGCCCGTGCCATTGAGTTTTAAGATACCGAAGTAAAGCCCATGTTTTCCATTTATCACCAAAATCAGACCAACCGTACAGACCCGTAAACCTCCACTGAAACCCCCCTTGAGAACCAACAACAACATCGACATGATGACTTGAAACACTAAAAACCGAAACATCAAAAGAAACTGACCAAAACAACGCTACACCCGCCCTCCTACCTTCACTGTCTCCCCCCACCCAGTAATAATGTGGATAAGAGCGCGCAAAAGTTCTAAGTTCAAAAGATGACAGTTTGGTTTCAGTTAAAAACACAAAACCCGGTGCTTGTTGATGAATCACACTTTTGATCCAGCGAATGGCAGCAGGTGCACCTAAACCTCTGCAATTCGCCACCAAGATCGACATTATATTGGGCGATACTGGGTCTCCCCCAGCATCGCCGTTGCAGTTGGAACTCCTGTCGCACTTTTGCCACGCTTGGACACCTCAGCGCCAGACTGGACCTCCCTCAGCTCTGAGTCAGAAGATGAACACTGAACCTGAATCAGTTTGCGCTTGCGGCCTTCAGAAACCGTGGGTGAGTGGATGATCTCTCCCTCCTCTAACATTGGCTCTTCATTGATATCTACCAGCACATGAACTTCACCTCCTTGCGCATGTGCAACAGCCTGTACACCAGAATCTGCATGGCCTTGGGCAGCCACAACAGCCTCTTCCTCAACTGGTATGATGCCAGGGCGGGGTGGTGGAGAAGAAAGACGTGGTCGGACAGAAGAATCAGTTCTAGCATCCATAGCTTGGGCCTGGCCCCGCAAGCCGTTCCGGCCTTCAACCAACCCCATAGTTTAATTCCTTCTGGGATGCGTAGGTGCGATAGGGGCGTCCCTCAGGAGATGAGTGAAGAGGCCACACAGAAAACAAATATTAGGTAACTTCTCATAGGTGAGTGGCAAAGTATAGGTTCGTCCATCCGCAAGAACAGAGGTAAACCGCAGGATAGGGCGTGTGACATCCAAGTTAACCTTAATACGCATGTAAGATCCAGCCCGACGTCGATCAAATTCCGCATAGTCCAAGAAAATACCAATCTGGTTTCCAATCCTCTTAGCAAACAGATGATGCATGAATTGAAATGGCACATCATGAACATGTACCCAGAAAGGAAACCCACCTAAAAGCATGGTCCCGGGGTGCAGTAGCACGATCCACTTCAGAAAGCACCAGGAGACCCCCATCATGAGTCCATGGGCCACGGGATAAGATGGAGGCAACAAAACCCTCATCTGGCAACCGAAACAAGAGCAGTCCGTCCTCCAGTTGACGAACCCGGAGCGTATATTCACATCGCCATGCCTTAGCCAGAGTCTTTTCCAGAACTTTGATGTCAACATGCCGAGACATCATCATCTTGCCAGAAAACAACATTGAGTCAGACCTTCTGTCGGTGCTTGAAGGAGATCATCCACCTGAACGGGCTCTTCCTCAGCAGCTGTAAGAGTAAGCTGCGCACAGTGTAAAGCGAGGTCATCGACCGGTGGCGGAGGAGGAACTCCGGCCATTGGGAAGATACAAACAAGGGGAAAAGTGGAAACTTTTGAGTGGGAACGTAAAAATCTGTGGAGTGATGAAAGGAGAAGCCGAGGAAACTGGAAGACGAATCGAGTTGATGAAGCGGGAGGAAAAGCATGGGAAGGCAAAGGCTGGTTTAAGTAGGGTTTAAAACGAGAAGGAGAACAGCCAAGCATAACTAGGGATAGGGTTAATGATGATTTGCATGCAGGTAAGTAAAACTTGGTGCTAAGATAGATAGGAAACGTGTGAGGCCATGTAGAATCCATTGACAGCGCAGTAGAGGGATGAAAGGGGGTTGAAGCGATGCATGCAGCACAGAAGACGAAGGGTTGGACACTGGTTGGCTTGGGAGAAAACCCTGTTAGGCAGGAAAACTTTTTTGATTTTTGTTACCTCTACTTTGACAACATTGGACCTTTGGCCTGTCTTTGTTACATAATTCTTTGTTCAATTTTGTATTACATGTTTATCCCTACAGTTGCTTATACGAAAAGTTAGATCTGCCGAAGCATGGAAAGCGTCTTTTAAAAAAAAAAATCAAAATGGTGATGAGAGGAATTTGCTGAGCGGGAGAGCAACTACTATCTGACGTAGCAGTCACAGAAGGAGACGTGAACACGTAAGCCATAAGTAATGAATGTCGCACTTGCCCCTCTTTGGTTTCTTCATGGGTCTCCGCCGAGCAACTACAAATATGGAAGTCGAACAACCATCGCCCTTCGTGCATTATTTTAGAGATGCCTATCTTTTATAGGGGGCATTCGATCGTGACGTTCAAACACAACATTTGCCGCGTTAGTTAACCAATGCTAGTCAAGTATACATGGTTTGATCAGAATTAGCTCATTTAGGCTTTGTTACGAGCATATTTAATTAAATTAGACTAAAGTAGACGTTCATTCAAACTATGATTTTTTTTCTCATAGAATGTAATAATAATGTTCATCAATAACTTGGTAACGAGGCCTTTTTGGAAGCTTTTTAGGATAACATTCGACTTCTTTAGGATTAAAGTTGACTGGTTTTACCAAAACTAAGGCAATTTTGATGTTGGTCATTTCTTATTTCTAAGTTTGATCATCATTATTTAACTTACTATTTGTCAATAGATTCATATCCAAAAATTTTGCGTTGTTTACATGTATTATTTGTTGGCAATCATATATATATATATGGATTTTGCATATTTATAAAATATCATGCTTTAACTAGTCAATAAATAGAAGTCTTCACATAAGATTAAACATGCACATGTTTATTTATTAAAGTTCATTTTTTTTATATAACATTACCATTTGTGTGCACTAGATAATTTATCTTCTATTATAGTTAATGTAGAATTCATGTTATTTATGAATAACACACTTGACTATTTTCTATTCCAGGTTTAGTCTAAAAATTGGGTTTTCTAACCAAACAAAAGAACAGATAGGTGTTTTGGTCATTGTGTTTTACATTCTAGGTGTATTCAAAGAATAGTATTTGTCAACCAAACAAGAAAACAGCTGATGCCAAAAGTACTTATATCAACAACCAAACAAAGAAATATTAATTCCATAGATTCTATTCTAAGAATTACACTCTAGGAATTTACATTGCAGTAATCAAATGACCCCACAGGGTCTAAATTTCATGTAAACAACAAACTAAAGTGATAGTCGAATTCTTGGGAGACAGATGCACAAGCCAAGTTAATGGAAGCGTAAATATTACCTACATGCCCCAGATGCCACGGGCTGAGCCCATTCTGCTGTTGGGTCGAGATGTCAATTCAAACAGTATCCTAGCGAATGCGTCTGACTGCTTGCTTTCTGAAAAGAGTATCTCAGCAAACGCATTTTCGTAAGCTAATAGGGCCGCTCTGTTTTGAGGCTCTGAGACCAAACTTTCAAGGATCATAGCTGCTTTTCGGCAAATCTCTGGCACAGGGTGCGGTAGCTTGATGACTTTCAACAACCTATCAATGGCCCTAAGAAACATAAACATGATAATAACATTTCAGTAGCAGCATATGACTGTTCGTAGTAGGAAGAACTTCAAGCTAATTTCCCAGATGACTGAAAATAATTACCAATTTTCACACCTTGATATCATATATGCAGCCTCAAATTTCTCTCTATTGTTTGTTTTTGTTTTTTCTGGGTAACGGAAGGAATCAGGGGGATCGTAGACAGGGAGGAGCCTACAATTACTTCACCATGTTTCTTTAAAGTGTTGTGAGTTGCGACAAAATTATTTTCAGGGCATATGCACAGTATGGAAACAATATCCAACTACCAAAGTTTTTGAAGAGGAACTGTCTTCGGTAGTCCAACATTATGGAGGGTAGGGCTAAAGCAGAGGTCCTACTTCATAGGCAATGCCTTCTTCATCACAAAAGAAATTAACAGGAGCAGCTTTGTCACAGTCTTGTAGGAGGATATTAAAAAAGGGAAACTAGTAGTAGTTGATTACTAGTCACGGCTGCCCGTGATCACCAAGTTCTTATTTCACTTATCTTTAAAGGGTTGTTACTTTTCGAAATAAGGTAGAGGTAATGGCGCAAAACTCACCATCTTTCACTCGCAAGCTTAAGACGGCAATCCATATTAACTTCTGCAACGTTGTAGAGCGCACCAACGGCTGCTGACTGAGCATCAGCTGCCGGAAAACTCAACAAATCAACTAGTCGCTTGTATATCTGTAATGAAGCATTGCCCAAGTTTTAAGCCATTCAATTATCTTACATTGACCAATAATAATTAGAAGAAAAGGGATGACGAGAAAGCTGAAACTACCTGAGGGGCAAAGGGAAGAAGGAACGGCTCATTGTCAGGATTTATGAACAATCGGCCAAGCAATTCTGCAGCTGAACAATACCATACTTTTACTTCAGAATCCAACATGCCCATGATGGCCTTAACTGCGTCCTTTTCCCTGATTATATATGACCCATATGATCGTAACAAAATAAGACAGAAAGCGGAGACACAAGAGCAGAACTGCAGAAAACTTACTTGATATTGATGTATGAAGGTTTTGAAGAGCTGAAAACTCGTAAATCAAGCAATGGACCCAAATTTACAATTGTCTCAAGGGAATTGGTAACAAGTTCTTCATCCACTGTTCAAACCAGAGGCTTATCAGCTATAATAAATAAGCAAAAGTACAAACTTTTGTTATGAGCTAGAAAAATGTGAGCAGACAAGCGCAAATCCACTACATAATATAAAATTGTCCCTACAAGTTACAAGTGAAGGCACTCCAAAATTAAAACCTAGAAATAAAAACACTAGATTAGAAATACCTTTTATTCATTAGCCCCTTATGTTACTTTAACCTCGTGAAAGACAACAGCAGAGAAAATAAAGGTCATACAACCACAAGACCATAGATAGGCCCAGACAGAATTCCACCTTAAAGTAGACAGCTAAAACTCAAGCCCAGCCTACAGCCAAAGATTTTTCAGTCTTCAACAGAACCATCTATATAACCTGATTTCAGTTTTGAACATCAGCAGAAGGGGTCTAGAGGAGCAAAGCTACTGAGGAGAAAAACAAAGGGACAGGGAGGGACAATTTCACTTGCAAGGGGTTGCAGAAACATGAAAACCCCAAAACTACTTCAACATTGAGGGATCATAAATTACAGAATTTCAGGGATATAACCTCGAACAAATTTCAGCAGCTCTTCCTTTCTTTCCTAACATATATATGCCACATCGAAGTGGAAAGTGTAGCTTTGTCTCCACAACTCCTCATTCAGGCCTTCACTAACAGGTATATATCGCAAACAAAAAGCCCCAATCATGGACATAAACATACCGCACATCATCTTAATTTATACTTTATTTCTAAACCAGGCAGAAGCCAGGATATAATCATCCAGATCAGTTGAGGTAAGAGGAAGCCCACATGCATGCAAAACCATACCATTAGCACTATTCAGTTGCATGTTAACCTATGAGGGACAGAACGATCCAGAGAGTAAGGAAATCCATACGTATATTATGATCTGCAATGCACTGAAAAATAGTCTCCAGACAATGACGATGCTGAGCCATTACAGCTTCATTCTCTGGCATGAATGAAAAATTTCGAACAATGTTTGATGCTGCAACAGCACACTGCTGTCGCTCTGCACGTCCTTCTTCATCCAAGTTGAATAGACCATCCTCCTCGAACCACCACTCTGCAAACTTGGATTTGGGTGGATCTTTATCAGTCAATGCATCTGTCGAAGACAAACCAGGTCCACTGCAGGAGATAGAAATAGATTATCATCAACTATAACCACATAAAATTCAAAGATCAGAAAGTTGAAGGATATACTTTGGCTGTTGCTTGTTCGAATTCAAGCTCAATGCATCATACTCATTTCCAAACCCTGTCACTGTGGAACTCCCTCCCAATAATCTAATTCTTCTACTCTTTGAAATATCCTTGGGTAAAGCTATATCACGCCAATCATCAATCTGTAATTCCAATTAGATGGTTACATTCAATGTTTTTATATTCACAAAGGTAGTTTGAAGCGTGAGAGCCTTGGGGAGCATACTCTGCCCAACGTAGAACAAAAGACGCAAATTAAAGAATGCCAAAAGGCAAGTAGTACGTACAACTTGGAGCACAGCATCAAGCAACCCCGAAATTTTTGCCGGAGTTGCATCTTTTCGTATTTCATCCTTTTCTTTGAAAGAGAGCACAGTGAGGGTGTTCAGCGCCCATGTTATCTCACTCTTTAAGCCACTTTGCAGAGCTAAAACAATTCTCTTATGGTTCTGGTCTGCACATGAAGAAGGTCGGTAACAAAGGTTATAATTACTTGATCACCCAAATTTTAAAAAAAAATTAAAAAGTAACGCATCCAACAACAACAGAATGGTATTCTGTGTTTAATTATTCAAAACTCGCACAGTGAGGACTGAAATTCGAACAAAGAAGAAAGGGGATTTTAGGGTTTTTATGTGCTGATGAAAACTGACCGGCAAAGGCACTATGAATTTGTAAAGTGGGGCCAAGCAAAGTCATCGGGGCGGCAGCATCAGCAGCGGCGGCAACTGCAGCTGCTGCGGCGGCGCTGTTGGTACCGCTACCGAAGGGACGGCCCCTCTTTGCAGACGGGGTGGCGGTGGACCCCCCTGATCCCTGCTTACTCTGAGATTTCTGCATTACTTCTCGAAGCAGTTACGTTGCCGTTTCGGCGTCAAACGGAGATGATAGATTCCAAACTGTTCAAGTTCGATCCCTCCCGCGCGAAGTGGATAGATCCGGTAAGAGTGAGCGAGCGAGAGAGATGTGGTTTAAAAGTTTCTCTTCTTAGGGGAAAAAAAAGTGAAAATTCAGAGTCTAGGAATCTCTTTTTTTATAAAAGATTCCTAGTTTACAAATTGCGCTACGAAATACGCGTTTTTGAACACGGGTGAGGTTATAACAGGGAGATGGTTTTTTTTTTTTTGATAAACTTGGGGTCACCATATATAAAACTTATGAACCAAGAGAAAAATTTAAGGGAACTAAGCTTACAAGCTATTAATATTGTTCCCTCTCCCTAATCCAAACCAAGGTTCTATCCAGAGAAAGATTACCTAAATTATACACAAGTCTAATAGGATGATTGTCATAAAAGGTGTCTTCACAACAAAAAAAACATTTGTAAAGCTGGGGACAAGATTTCTAACTTTAAAGCATTCTTCCAAAGTAGAGTTGTCTTTCCACATATAGCCAATGTGTAGAGCATTCTTGAAATGATCATGAGCTAAGTCAAAACATATGCTATGGCTACCCACCAAGGAGGCAAGTTCCCTAGCAATTCTTTTTGTTTTGATTTCAGAAAGATGCACTGTGGAAGTGCTAGAGATTCTCCGGTTGAAAGCTGCTAAGGGGAGACCCTGGTCATCACGAATCAAACCAGCTATAATAAGGTCTCCTTTGTGGTTGTGGAGCTGGCCAGTGCTGATTTTTGAGTACCCAGAAGGAGGGAGAGTCCATTGGGTCAAAATACTACCTTTTGTATTATCTTGATTCATGATCTGGATATAGGCTTCAATAAAGGCTTTGTTATCTCCAACAGATTTCCACCAAGAAAGCTCCATGTTATGCTTGACTTTGTTCCTGGCAGTGTAGATAACCCACAGATTATTAGCAATAAGAGACAACTTCTCTACAGTCCAACAGTTGGCCATAAAATAGAACCAGTCGATGAGGATATCTGCCTTAGAAGAGGGGACACTGGTGACATCAACCAAGTTGTTCCAAATCTCAGAAACCGCGCAACAATGGAAAAAACAATGAGCTAAAGTGTCTTTAGCTCCACAGAAGAAACTGTTGGAAGAGCCACCAACTCTATTTGCAAGATTATCCTGGCAAGGGATATTATTCAACAGGAACTTCCACAGATTGAGTTTTTGGACAACAACTGTTGGGGTCATTTTTTTTTTTGCACAGTCTGCTAGCAAAGTGAGATAGATTGGATGAACTTTCACCCACTGAGTTATCAAGAAGAAGGTTGTAAGCTGATTTAACCGAGAACTTATGGTCTTTGGTGTGGGACCAGATCCACTGATCGATACTAGGATCAAAGAATGCAATTGAGGATTGGAGCGAATTCCAACTTGACTTTGATTCCTTTCTTGAAGAGATCCAAGGTTGAAGTGATTGACTTCCAAATAGTACTGCCTTTTGAACATGGCTGAATGTCACTAATGTTATTGTTAGGGTAGTAAATGGTTTTAAGAACTTGAGCAACTAAAGAGTTAGGATAGATTAACAATCTTCATAGTTGCTTAGCAAGGAGCGCTTTGTTAAAACTTCCACTTCTGAATCCTAAACCACCATTCTTCACTTTTCCACACACCTTTGACCATTTAATCCAATGAATGGATTTCCCACCTACTTTGCCACTCCACCAGAAAGAGGAGAAAACTGAATTAAGTTTGGCAGTTATGTTTTTTGGGAGGGAGAACAAAGACATTGTATAATTTGGGATGGCTTGTAGCACACTAGAAACCATGATGGATCTAGCTGCCTGAGCCATTGGTTTTGACCAGGTGGATATTTTTTTGTGGACAGAGTTTAGAAGGTAGGAAAAAAGGTTAGATTTATTTCTACCAATTTTGAGGGGCAAACCAAGATATTTGGAGAATGAGGGGACTTCTTAAACATTAAGCATATTGGCTATATTATTTTTGATATCTGGGGAGAGATTTTTGCTGAAAATGAGCTCAAATTTTTCAAGGTTGATTTTGTGGCCAGATGAAAGGAGAAATCTAGATATAGAATGGTTTAGAAAGGATATATTTGTGGTGTTAGCAAGGCCAAAAAAGAGGATATCATCTACAAAGGCTAGGTGAGAAATTGAGGGACAAAGAGGGGAGAGTTTAATACCTTTGTAGTCTCCTCTGGAATCAGCTTTGATTAGATAACTTGAGAGAGCTTCCTGAGCCAAGATAAATAAGAAAGGGGAAGGGGATCCTCTCGTCTTATGCCCCTAGATTGAGAGAAGGAAGTACCAGGCTTGCCATTGATGAGGATAGAGCAATTGACAGATTGAACACAATTCATAACTGGGTTGAGCCAGTTGGGTGGAAAACCCATAGAGGTGAGAATTGCTTTAAGAAAAGACCACTCAAGCCTATCTTAGGCCTTACTGAGATCCACCTTAAGACCAAAAAAAACCTTTCTTAGTAGCTTGACTCTTCTCCAGGAAGTGATGTAACTCTCCAGCTAGATGATATTATTAGTGATCAACCTACCCTTAACAAAGCCCGATTGGTTCTGAGAGATGAGATGAGGTAACATGTGATGGATTCTGTTGGCTAGTGTCTTAGAAGCAATTTTGTAGATAAAATTACAAAGAGCAATAGGTCTAAACTTGTCAATATCCACTGCACCTGTAACACCCCTACAACGGACTTCACAACTAATTGAAATCGCAGCGGAAATAAACAACTAAACATTAACTAAACGCTTCGGTGCTACAACGCCGTCAACCACCCACGTGGTTAACAAGGCAGAATAAATACAAGTGTACCGGTCTGATGATCAGCCTCCCGAGCATAGAACTAAACCATAATTACATCATATACAATACCGAGTATTTAAATACATTCCTTCACTGTAACTGTCAATATACCGCCATAGTAGTTTCAACGGAATCAAAATATAATGCCACGGGAGCACAGGCACATCCCGGGCTCAACATCCAAAATAAACCAAAGTACATCTACAGCCTAGAACACACAGCCACTCTGCTTCCTCGATCCTCATCCTGCAGTAAAAATATGGAACCCCCAAGGGGGTCAGCAACCCTTGGCTGGTATGGTTAACGCGCAGCCCATCGGCTACCGGGATACGCGCAACTAATTGTCATGATAACATGGCATTCATTTTAAACATAACATAACATAATATGTGGCATAGCATCAATAGTGCATAGCACAACATCACATACACATGGATACTCTTTCCACAATAACAAACCAAGAAGGTTAAACATATAGAGCCTAGAGAATGGTTCACCCTCATGTTAAGCTCGTTACACACACTCATTACCGTTCTTTTATTCGAACGAGTAACTTAAGTCACAGATGGTTCGGATATAGTGACCCGAACACACCACACAAACACATGTTCCCACTAAACCGATCATAAGTCAGAATAGGTAAGCTTTGGAGGAAGCTAGCGGGAGATTGAACGCCAAATTAAGGAGAACATCTTAACAACATAAGAGTCGATGATTCAGATATCTACTCTTAACTTACATTCATGACCGGACAACCGGATTCCTCACTTCCCAGTTAGCACTTGTTAGAAGCTCACGGTGGAACTTAACAAACAATTCACAACAAGTGGTAAGTCAAGTTAGACACACACAAGGGAAATGAGTCACATCATAACATCACAATAATATGAACAACGGTAAACTCATTACATGATTAAGTCTTATAACGTCATAAACACACAGAAAAACAAACAACACACAAGCCGGTGTAAACCGGTAGGCAACAGACTGCAAGAAAACCATACCTTGGTCCTTGCCTCGATCGATTTCCACCGTAGGTCACTCCTATACATGTTTAAGAATGTCGGTTAATTACTTACTTAACTTCAAATTTATTAAGTGTTTAACATGTTTATATGACATGTCTTAATGTCCTAACTTATACTTGATTACCCACATTACACCCCCTAGGGTTTATTACTTAAGCCATTCTTGTTTGTTTTTTTTTTTACAAGTTTTGGTCCGACCGACCTTACCGACCGACCTTACACAAGGTCGGTCCATTCCAGAACATATTACCGTCAAAATTTTCTACTCCGACCGACCTTGTAAGTTCGGTCGCATGTTCGGTCCATTCCCGAGAGTTTCTTCCCTTTGAAAATTCAGGCCCGACCGAACTTGCCAAGTCCGTTCCCATGTTCGGTCGATTCCAGAAACTTAATTCGTACACAAATACAAGCCCGACCGACCTTGCAAGTCCGGTCCCCAAAGTCGGTCCATTCCAGAAACCAATTCTCGCAGGGTAAACTGGGCTCGACCGACCTTGGCAAGTTCGGTCGCAAGGTCGGTCTGCTCCAGACCCTTATTTCCCATTGCCCATTTAACTCCAAACTTCACCTCATATATCCTAGTACACCCTAACCTCATTTGGGCACTTCAAACACACCTTAAGACATCCTTAAACACTCATAAACTCATTTTCTAATTCCTTAAACCTTTACTCATTTCTTCCCAAAATTCCTAACACTTATAATGTTTTCTCCTAGGTCTCCAAATGGTGTTTCATACCTAAGATGATCACTTATGCCAAAATACTCCCTCACCACAACAACATCATCTCTCAAGCATCTATTCTCACAACTAACTCCTTATGTCATTCTTGAAGTCCTTTTTCAAGTCTACGCTTTCTCCTTGTTCACCAAAGTTTACATAAATCTTAACACAAGTCCAAATGACTTTGGTGTATCCCAAAACATTCATTTGCATTATAAAATCCTCTAGAACATTGCCTAAGCCCTTTTCACATCTTAAAACACCTTGATGCATGTCTCTTCCACTAGTTGAACACTTAACCATTCTAAACATTTCCTAACTTACCAAACTCATTTTAAACCCTTAAAACTTCTTGTTTATTACCTAAATTTTGACATGACCACTCCTAGAACATTACTAAACCAAGACACATTGTCTTCACCATCAAACAACCATGAACACTAAAATCCATCAAACACATCTTTATACACAAACTTCACACATTTAACACTACATCACAATATAGTGCATAATTTAAATTGCATGGCACTTAGGCCCTTAAATAACATGGCTCTTAGGCCCTTAAGATGCATAAATCATAAACACTGAATTTCCACAATATATTTGCCTTTGACCTGCAAATACACTCAACAACACATATGCCTTTTACTAAGCCCTTAAGAGCATTCTTCTAAGTCACTTCCCATTGGCTCCTTAGATCATTTTCATAAGCAATACAAGCTCATTTCTCCTAAGACTTTAAACCACATTAGGTTAGCATATTTACCTCTTTTCCTCACAAACTTCTTTCTTGTTTCCTTGTTTAAAATCGGCAAGGCTTTAGATTGTTTGTCAACTTCTAAACATTATACAAACAACATAATGAGTATTCAAGCTTTAAGCTTCATCTCATTGTAAACCCTAGATTGTACATTGTTTCGAAAGCATTAAGATAATTGTTTTACCTTAGAACTTGAAGAGAGTTTGAATATACCAAGAGAGGACTCCACCTAGTCCATGAAAGGTTGGAATGAAGCTAGAACAAAGCAACATAAGGACTCCATTAAGAGTGATTTCGGTCAAGATAAAAACATGGAGGAAACATCATTTTTCTTTGAGATTCCTTACCTAGAAGCAAAGGAGACCAATAATATGTAGAAATATAAGCTCAAGCTCCTTCATTGGTGGAACTCCATGGCACCTAAATGGTGGTCTTGAAGTTTTGAGAAGATAGAAATGAAGAGCTTGATGAGAGGAAGAGAATGGTGGTGTTTGTTTTTGATTTGGTTAAGTAAGCTAGGAAACAAGAGGTCAAAGATGGAGTTTGTGTGTGGTACTATTGCAAATAGTGAAGGAGAAGAAGAGAGTTGAAGAAGACTTGGAACCTGGGAAATGAAGGGAAATGAGAGAATGAGATAAGTGAGTTTGTTTTGCTTTTTGAAGATATTTGTACTTAGTAAAGTAAATAGTAACTAAAGTAGTCTTCTTTATTTACTTAACATGTTAACAAGAGTGGTGAGTCACCACACTTACAAAAACCGGCCCCCAATAGTTACTTAGGGGTGTTTTTGTCTTTTTTGATCAATTTAATTACTTATAACAACATATGTTACAAACTAGCTTATTTTAGTACTATTCACTAAAATAAGACACATAGAAGTGATATTTTTTATTTCCCGTTGATATAGACTTCCAAATGTGATACTATATAGTACACATGTTAATTAAAGAGTAATGATGGACATTTAGCCATTCAAAACTCATTTACAAGACAATTTTCAAAAATGTGCTTTAAGACTCCTTAAAGCACATTTTGTGTTTAACTTGTTTTCAAGCTTGGTTTTCTTTGGTAATTGGTTTAATATGTTCATATATATAATAAGGTCTTGGCAAGTTCATTAGGTCTTACCCAAGCTTATCCCAAGCTTAGAGCACATTTTAGCCCTATTGACTTTAAGCATTTTTTGTGTTTCTCTATGGTTTAAATTGTTTACTAATGTTTCTAAGACTCTTTTTAGTCTTAATATACCATATTTAGGTGTTTAAACAACATACTAAGGTTTGGGGTATTTCAATCTACCCCCCTTAAAAGAACTTTGTCCTCAAAGTTCACACTTCCACATATCCTAAATGTTAGAACACGGTACATATAAACAATATTTCCATACAACATTAACAACACACTTACATAACATTGGACACAAAGTCCATACAACATAACATCGGACGCAAGGTCCATACAACATATACAACATCATCAACATCATTCAGACACCACGGTCTGTAACATGACAAACATAACATAGACGATGTATTTAAATACACTTCGTACACACATAACCGAAACGGCTCTACCCCCCTTAAAAGGGGTACGACCCGTACCCTATATACATAAACACTAAGAAGTAAACAATGACGGGTACTTCGCCTTCATCTTATCTTCCAGCTCCCAAGTGGCCTCCTCAATGTCCTGGTTAGACCAAAGAACTTTCACCAGTCTCACAGACTTATGGTGAGTGTCTCGAGTCTTAGTATCCAGAATCCGTACCGGAGTCTCCACTGATCGCATGGTCGACTCTAAGGTTAGCCTTTCAGGCTGAAGCACATGAGACGGATGAGACATATACTTCTTCAACTGGGACACATGAAATACATCATGTACCTTGCCCAGCTCGGCGGGTAGATCCAGTCTGTAAGCTACCGGGCCGATCCGCTCCGTCACAACATAAGGCCCTACATATTTCGGGCTCAACTTGCCTTTCTGGCCAAAACGAAATACTCCCTTCATGGGGGATACTCTCAAAATACCTGATCGCCCACGGCGAACTCCAGGTCATCTGCGCACATCTGCGTACGACTTTTGTCTATCCTGAGCTGCCTTCATGTTAGCCCGGATCTGGTGAACTTCTGCCTGAACTTGTTCTAGATACTCTGGTCCTATAATGACCGTCTCACTCGACTCATCCCAGCATAATGGCGTGCGGCATGGTCTACCGTATAATGCCTGGAAGGGAGACATCTTGATCGAAGCATGATAACTGTTGTTGTAGCTAAACTCGATCAGATGTAACTTGTCAATCCAGCTGGTCTGAAAGTCAAGTGCACATGCACATAACATATCCTCAAGTGTCTGGATGGTGCGCTCACTCTGGCCATCTGTCTGTGGGTGAAACGCTGTACTCAATTTCAGTTCGGTACCCAGTGCTTCTCGCGTAGACTTCCAATACCTCGATAAGAATCTGGTATCTCTGTCAGATACAATCGTTTTCGGTACCCCATGATGGCTTACAATCTCTCTGTCAAAGAGTTCTGCTAGTTTTGCCACTTTCCAGGTGTCCTTCATCGGTATGAATCGAGCCACCTTGGTCAGTCGGTCAACAACAACCCAAATCATATTCAGACCTCCCCTTGTAGGCGGAAGCCCTACTACGAAGTCCATAGAAATGTCATGGAACTTCCACTCAGGCACTGGCATTGGCTGTACCATACCACCAGGCCGTCGGTGCTCAAACTTGACCTTCTGGCAAGTGAGACACCTCAATACATAATCAGTAACATCCTTTTTCATTCCAGTCCACCAAAAATATCTTTTCATACCCTTATACATCTTTGAAGCTCCGGGGTGAATCGAAGTAGTAGAACAATGGGATTCACTCAGTATGCGCTCCTTCAGCTCAGCGCTACTCCTCGGAATACACAGTCGGCCATTGAGCCTAATCAGGTCATCATCGTGGAGTCGGAAGTCATACTTCTGACCCTCGAATGTGCCATCAATAAGCTTCTGCCTGATCTCCATCATATACTGATCCGTCATCTGAGCACCCCGCACCTCTTCAACCAAGCCAGTATGAGAGACTAGCGAATGGAGAGAGTGTGCTCGGCGACTCAATGCGTCAGCTACTACATTTGCCTTACCCTCTTTGTACTGTAGATTGATGTCGTAGTCGTTTAGAAACTCAACCCACCTTCTTTGCCTCATGTTCAACTCCTTCTGGGTGAACAAGTACTTTAAGCTTTTGTGGTCTGAATAAATCATCACACTTACCCCATACAAATAATGTCGCCATATCTTCAACGCGAAGACAATGGCACCCAGTTCTAGATCGTGGGTAGGGTAGTTCTTTTCATGTTTCTTCAGCTGTCGGGAGGCGTAAGCTACGACCTTCCCATGTTGCATCAACACACAACCCATACCTCTACCTAATGCGTCGCAATAGACCTCAAAACAATCTGGACCGTCTGGTATAGTCAGGACTGGTGCAGATGTCAGAGCATCCTTGAGACTCTGGAAAGAACTCTCGCAATCGACTGTCCACTCGAATGGCGCATCCTTTTTCATCAAGGAAGTCATCGGCTTCGAGACACTGGAGAAGTCCATCACAAACCTCCTATAATAACCTGCCAGACCGAGGAACCTCCTGATATCGGTAACTGTCTTCGGCCTAGGCCAGGTGCGCACTGCATCAATCTTTGCCGGATCAACAGCGATCCCGGCCTCAGAAATCACATGTCCAAGAAAGGATACTTGGTTCAGCCAAAACTCACATTTTGAAAATTTAGCATACAACTGATTCTTCCTCAATGTTTGTAACACATTCCTCAGGTGGCTTTCATGCTCACCTCTCGACTTTGAGTACACAAGAATATCGTCGATGAAGACTACCACTGACTTGTCCAACTGATCTTGGAACAAGCGGTTCATTAAGTCCATGAACTTAGCTGGTGCATTGGATAAACCAAACGGCATAACCGTAAACTCATAATGTCCATACCTAGTTCTGAATGCTGTCTTCTCAATGTCACTGTCACGGATGGCTATCTAATGGTATCCGGATCGTAGATCTATCTTGGAGAATACTGATGCTCCCCTCAACTGGTCAAATAAATCATCGATGCGTGGTAAAGGGTAACAGTTCTTCACTGTAACTGCATTCAGTTCTCGATAGTCAATACACAGGCGGAGACTACCGTCCTTCTTCTTCACGAAGAGGACCGGCGCTCCCCATGGTGAAACGCTAGGGCGGGTGAATCCCTTGTCGAGTAGGTCTCTCAGCTGCTCCTTGAGCTCTGTCATCTCTGCTGGAGCCATACGATAGGGCGCCTTCGCAATTGTTCCGGTGCCCGGAACCAAATCAATCTCAAACTCCACTTCCCGTGTTGGCGGCATGCCCGGCAGTTCCTTAGGAAATACGTTAGGAAACTCCGACACTACCGGCACATCAGGACTAAACTCTGGGTCTCTCTCTATGTCCTGGACATAGCAGAGGTATACATCACTCCCTCATCGTAGTTCACCACACATAGCCATGGCAGTGATGATCTGAGTCGAAGGCTCCCTGGGCCTCTGGCGGTAAGATATAGTAACCCCAGATGGACTCCGAAGAAGCAGACGATGCTCGGCACACAGGATTCTGCCCTTGTACCGCTCCAACCAGTTCATCCCGACAATCACATCAAAACCAAGTCCGTCGAACTCTATCAAGTCGATCGGAAACTCTTCACCTCTGATTCGCACAACAACATCTCGGTGGTAGCGGGTACACCTGATCCGCTCTTTCGACGGGAGAGTGACTAGGAAGTCTGGCATCTCATCACCGTCTAACCCCAGCCTCTTCGCAAAGGATAGCGAAATAAATGTATAAGAGGCTCCGGAGTTAAACAAGATCGAAGCGTCCACGCCATTGACTGGAAAGGTACCGGTGAGGATCGTGCCGCTCTTGCCGGCTTCTGCCTCATTGCAGACACTCAGTATACCTCCCGTTCCGAGAGCACAACCTAATTCATTGGCAACTAATAAGTATTGGGTAACAACACGGTAGATATACTTCAACAACTTCACTTTATTCATTAACACACTCTTCTTACATTATACGTTGGTTTACACTGTTGATATAACTTAACACATATATAATATCCTTAACATACACTGGCTTAACACATTACACAATTATACAAGGCTTTAAAACTGTCTGAAGGTCAAATTCAAACGTCCGGGTTTCATGTGTGTGGCATTGATCACTGCCGACGGTGCGGTATTCAGTTTGATCTTCCTGATGCCATGATATAGCATCCTTGACTGCCCACCCATGATTAACACATCTCTTGACTTTAGTACTAACTTCTTTGCGAGATCAGCACGCTTCTGCTCGCCAAATATAAATACTGCGGTATCACCAATGGACCAAGACACCACGGGTACTCCCTTACTTAGAGACTCGGGTGACTCGTCCTTATCTTGGTGTAAACCTAATCGTCCACCTTTCTGGTAGAAGTTCACAATACACAAATCTGCTTTAACACTTGGAATTGTATTTGTTTCAACTTGCTGAGCAATTCCCACGGCGTGGTTAACGACCGCAAGGAACTCCTCAGGTATTATCGGTACAATTGCTCCGTCTTCAGCTCGCACTTCTTGATATGTCTTGGTGTAAGGGTTCCAGTCCTTACCCATGCACATCATCTTCAATTTCATTCTTGATCCGCTCGGGTATTCGGGTGTGTAGAAACCTCCAGGTGTTGCTCCAAGTTCATTGCATCGTCTGACGATGTTTATTTGTGCTTCCGGTGTTAGGTATCCATTTAAGAGTATCATACCTGGCTGGATAACCTGACATTGCTCCATTGGAAAGTCGGTGATGTCGATGGTAGTTTCTTCCGGGTTTGGTGTGGGTGGGATTGGATAACATATATTGAAGGTTCCTTTAAGTTTAGAGTTATCTAATTAGGTGACTTTCATACTATACTTTAACTCTTTACTCACATAATAATACACTTGGACTCACTAATACACACATGCATGAAATGCGGTATGCAATCACTTATTTCATTCAACAGTTTAGGCGGTACCTGGTCTAGAAGAGGGCCCTGGCGCCTCAGACCGGTCCACCACATTCAGGGTGGCCTTGCCAGGTCCCGACCCTTTCCCCTTCTAGGAATCAGTGTGCCTCTGATATGTGGGTGGCTGGTTAGCCGTCTTCGGGCCGTCAATAGTCACTGTGGCCTTACCCTTCCACTGCCCCTTGGGCTTGTTGACTCTGCTGTTGGGGTTCCGATAACACTCATAGTCACGGTGACCCCATTTCTCGTAGTAACGACACTGCACGTCGTTTCCCTTGCAGTCCTTGCCAGGGTGGTCTCCGTTACACCACTTACAGTAGTAGTGGCGCTCCGGTCCAGAACCCGTGCTAGCTGCTATCACAATACACAATCAATACTTATTTCACAACTTAACAACATACACTTCAACTTGTCACACATGATTAAATAATTACCCTTAGGTGGGTAAGAGCGTAGGGGTTTCGCCGCATAAGCATATGTGAGCTTCAATGGCTCCTCAGCTGTGGTGGTCTGGGCTTGGCCCTTGTCACCCTGGTGCTGACTCTTCTGGGGCTGGGGATAAGGTTTCTTCTTCTTCTTTCCTCCCCCGTACCCCTGCGGACTCTGGCCCTCGCTCGTGGCCTTGCGCTTGTGCGCATTCTCCTCGTCCCTCAGACGGACGGTAATCTCAACCTTAGCAGCGGCATGATAGCACTCCTGAATTTAGGACGTCAGTCATGCTCCGCAATACATACTCACAAACTCACATTAATACTCACTTATGGATTACACTTATTCACATCACACTCCATTCAAATTACCTGCAAGGTAGTATACTCAGCTGGCCCCATCCCATAGCGAAGACGGTGGCTGAGACCGTTGTAGAAACGGTTTACCAGCACCCGGTTCGAGTATCCCAGGTCCGGTAACAGGTGGATAAGGCCGGTGAATGCAGTGTAGTACTCATCAACCGACACCTTGTCCCCCTACCTCAGACTATCCAGCTCCAGGCGCTTGGCATCTTGAACATGCACAGGGTAGTATTTGGCTCGCAGTAGAGCCGTGTACTCCCTCCATCCGAACTGAGGATCCGCCATCCGGTCCTCTCTCACAAGCTTCCACCAACTCTGTGCCGAACCCTTCAGGTAGTAAGCGGCAAGACGGACCTTGGCCCCAGCAGGCACATCCAAGGTCTCGTAGGCGGTCTCCAACTCGGAGATGTACGCCTCCAGCTTACGTGGGTCGGTCTCCCCATGAAACGACGGGGGTCTAAGATCTGCCAATGCCTTGACCCAGTTGGTCTCTCGTGGCGGTGGCGGTGGTGGTTGAACTTCGGGCTGTTGCCCCTGCTGAATTGCAGCTACAAGTTGTGGGACCATTTGGGCTACGGCGGCCGCTACAGCTTCGGCCATAACTTGAGCCATAGTATTTTCGCCCTGGTCATCCGTATCTCCAGTACCGCTTCCGCGGCCTCTACCTTTCGGTCTACCTGACATCTGAATTCACACGAACATCATTAGCATTATGCTTACACACTTATCGGTTCCAACGGTTGAAACGTTTTCCCGACAACAAGGTATCTCCACACTTGGTTAGTGGTTAACCTTTCCATGACTGCTCACTTAGGTAACTATAGTTAGGTTTCCTAACTCGGTATTTTCCTAAGCTCGGTATTCTAGTCATCAGAGCGATACTTCGCTCTGATACCACTTTTTGTAACACCCCTACAACGGACTTCACAACTAATTGAAATCGCAGCGGAAATAAACAACTAAACATGAACTAAACGCTTCGGTGCTACAACGCCGTCAACCACCCACGTGGTTAACAAGGCAGAATAAATACAAGTGTACCGGTCTGATGATCAGACTCCCGAGCATAGAACTAAACCATAATTACATCATATACAATACCGAGTATTTAAATACATTCCTTCACTGTAACTGTCAATATACCGCCATAGTAGTTTCAACGGAATCAAAATATAATGCCACGGGAGCACAGGCGCATCCCGGGCTCAACATCCAAAATAAACTAAAGTACATCTGCAGCCTAGAACCTACAGCCACTCTGCTTCCTCGATCCTCATCCTGCAGTAAAAATATGGAACCCCCGAGGGGGTCAGCAACCCTTGGCTGGTATGGTTAACGCGCAGCCTATCGGCTACCGGGATATGCGCAACTAATTGTCATGATAACATGACATTCATTTTAAACATAACATAATATGTGGCATAGCATCAATAGTGCATAGCACAACATCACATACACAGTGGATACTCTTTCCACAATAACAAACCAAGAAGGTTAAACAACATAAGAGCATAGAGAATGGTTCACCCTCATGTTAAGCTCGTTACACACACTCATTACCGTTCTTTTATTCGAACGAGTAACTTAAGTCACAGATGGTTCGGATATAGTGACCCGAACACACCACACAAACACATGTTCCCACTAAACCGATCATAAGTCAGAATAGGTAAGCTTTGGAGGAAGCTAGCGGGAGATCGAACGCCAAATTAAGGAGAACAATCTTAACAACATAAGAGTCGAATCTGATTCAGATATCTACTCTTAACTTACATGTATGACCGGACAACCGGATTCCTCACTTCCCAGTTAGCACTTGTTAGAAGCTCACGGTGGAACTTAACAAACAATTCACAACAAGTGGTAAGTCAAGTTAGACACACACAAGGGAAATGAGTCACATCATAACATCACAATAATATGAACAACGGTAAACTCATTACATGATTAAGTCTTATAACGTCATAAACACACAGAAAAACAAACAACACACAAGCCGGTGTAAATCGGTAGGCAACAGACTGCAAGAAAACCATACCTTGGTCCGTGCCTCGATCGATTTCCACCGTAGGTCACTCCTATACATGTTTAAGAATGTCGGTTAATTACTTACTTAACTTCAAATTTATTAAGTGTTTAACATGTTTATATGACATGTCTTAATGTCCTAACTTATACTTGATTACCCACATTACACCCCCTAGGTTTATTACTTAAGCCATTCTTGTTTGTTTTTTTTTACAAGTTTTGGTCCAACCGACCTTACCGACCGACCTTACACAAGGTCGGTCCATTCTAGAACATATTACCGTCAAATTTGTTCTACTCCGACCGACCTTGTAAGTTCGGTCGCATGTTCGGTCCATTCCCGAGAGTTTCTTCCCTTTGAAAATTCAGGCTTGACGAACTTGCCAAGTCCGGTCCCATGTTCGGTCGATTCCAGAAACTTAATTCGTACACAAAATACAAGCCCGACCGACCTTGCAAGTTCGGTCCCCAAGGTCGGTCCATTCCAGAAACCAATTCTCGCAGGGTAAACTAGGCTCGACCGACCTTGGCAAGTTCGGTCGCAAGTCGGTCTGGTCTCTCAGACCCTTATTTCCCATTGCCCATTTAACTCCAACTTCACCTCATATATCCTACAACGTACACCCTAACCTCATTTGGGCACTTCAAACACACCTTAAGACATCCTTAAACACTCATAAACTCATTTTCTAATTCCTTAAACCCTTTACTCATTTCTTCCCAAAATTCCTAACACTTATAATGTTTTCTCCTAGGTCTCCAAATGTTGTTTCATACCTAAGATGATCACTTATGCCAAAATACTCCCTCACCACAACAACATCATTTCTCAAGCATCTATTCTCACAACTAACTCCTTATGTCATTCTTGAAGTCCTTTTTCAAGTCTACGCTTTCTCCTTGTTCACCAAAGTTTACATAAATCTTAACACAAGTCCAAATGACTTTGGTGTATCCCAAAACATTCATTTGCATTATAAAATCCTCTAGAACATTGCCTAAGCCCTTTTCACATCTTAAAACACCTTGATGCATGTCTCTTCCACTAGTTGAACACTTAACCATTCTAAACATTCCTAACTTACCAAACTCATTTAAACCCTTAAAACTTCTTGTTTATTACCTAAATTTTGACAATGACCACTCCTAGAACATTACTAAACCAAGACACATTGTCTTCACCATCAAACAACCATGAACACTAAAATCCATCAAACACATCTTTATACACAAACTTCAACTTCACATTTAGCACTACATCACAATATAGTGCATAATTTAAATTGCATGGCACTTAGGCCCTTAAATAACATGGCTCTTAGGCCCTTAAGATGCATAAATCATAAACACTGAATTTCCACAATATATTTGCCTTTGACCTGCAAATACACTCAACAGCACATATGCCTTTTACTAAGCCCTTAAGAGCATTCTTCTAAGTCACTTCCCATTGGCTCCTTAGATCATTTTCATAAGCAATACAAGCTCATTTCTCCTAAGACTTTAAACCACATTAGGTTAGCATATTTACCTCTTTTCCTCACAAACTTCTTTCTTGTTTCCTTGTTTAAAATCGCAAGGCTTTAGATTGTTTGTCAACTTCTAAACATTATACAAACAACATAATGAGTATTCAAGCTTTAAGCTTCATCTCATTGTAAACCCTAGATTGTACATTGTTTCAAAAGCATTAAGATAATTGTTTTACCTTAGAACTTGAAGAGAGTTTGAATATATACCAAGAGAGGACTCCACCTAGTCCATGAAAGGTTGGAATGAAGCTAGAACAAAGCAACATAAGGACTCCATTAAGAGTGATTTTCGGTCAAGATAAAAACATGGAGGAAACATCATTTTTCTTTGAGATTCCTTACCTAGAAGCAAAGGAGACCAATAATATGTAGAAATATAAGCTCAAGCTCCTTCAATGGTGGAACTCCATGGCACCGAAATGGTGGTCTTGAAGTTTTGAGAAGATAGAAATGAAGAGCTTGATGAGAGGAAGAGAATGGTGGTGTTTGTTTTTGATTTGGTTAAGTAAGCTAGGAAATACAAGAGGTCAAAGATGGAGTTTGTGTGTGGTACTATTGCAAATAGTGAATGAAGGAAAGAAGAGAGGTTGAAGAAGACTTGGAACCTTGGGAAATGAAGAAGGGAAATGAGAGAATGAGATAAGTGAGTTTGTTTTGCTTTTTGAAGATATTTGTACTTAGTAAAGTAAATAGTAACTAAAGTAGTCTTCTTTATTTACTTAACATGTTAACAAGAGTGGTGAGTCACCACACTTACAAAAACCGGCCCCCAATAGTTACTTAGGGGTGTTTTTGTCTTTTTTGATCAATTTAATTACTTATAACAATATATGTTACAAACTAGCTTATTTTAGTACTATTCACTAAAACAAGGCACATAGAAGTGAAATTTTTGATTTCCCATTGATATAGACTTCCAAATGTGATACTATATAGTACACATGTTAATTAAAGAGTAATGATGGACATTTAGCCATTCAAAACTCATTTACAAGACAATTTTTCAAAAATGTGCTTTAAGACTCCTTAAAGCACATTTTGTGTTTTAACTTGTTTTCAAGCTTGGTTTTCTTCGGTAATTGGTTTAATATGTTCATTAGTATATAAATAAGGTCTTGACAAGTTCATTAGGTCTTACCCAAGCTTATCCCAAGCTTAGAGCGCATTTTAGCCCTAATTGACTTTAAGGCATTTTTTGTGTTCTCTATGGTTTAAATTGTTTACTAATGTTTCTAAGACTCTTTTTAGTCTTAATATACAATATTTAGGTGTTTAAACAACATACTAAGGTTTGGGGTATTTCAGCACCACTGGATTTAGGAATCAGGGTAATGAAATAATCATTTAGAGAGGGTGGGAGTGTCTGACCTCTAAGAATAGGCATAACAGCATCAATAACCTGATTTCCGATAATATGCCAATAAGTTTTAGAAAACTTGCCATTAAAGCCATAAGGACTAGGAGCCTTATCAGAGCCAAGCTGTTTAACTGCTGTAAATATTTCATCCTCTATATACGGTCTCGATAACTCATTGATAAAGCTGAATGAAATACCCCGAACTTAAATATAGGGATTAAAATTAATTTAATACGTATTTAAGGACCTAATGACGCCTAAGTAATATTGGTAAGGAAAAATAAATCCAAAAGAAATAAAGAAACGCTTACAAAGCGAAAAACGCTAAATAAGCGTTAAATAACCATAGGATGTATGAGACCTCGTTAGAGTATTATATGGATTATTAGGGCTTATTCTTGCCTAATTAATGTACGGGAACAATTCCCGAAGAAAACGGATCCTTAAAACGGATTAAAAACACAAACGAACCTTAAAGCGTGTTTTCGAGGAAACCGGGAAAACGCGACTTTAAGCGGGTTAAATAGACCCGTAATAATTTTGGTCAACCAAATAGTCATTAATAAACTATAATGAAGGTCTAGAACCAATAAAATTAATTTAACGAGGAAATTCCGGAAAACGGGTTCCGAGAGTGAATAGTGCAAAAAAATAAAAGTTGTGGGGTGAAAGTATAAATAAGCTAAACTAATGTGTCCCATTTGTAAAAAAAAAAAAATAAGGACACATTGTGTATGTGTGTGTGTCTCGTACAGCCCCACACTCTTTCCCCCTTTTATTATTTCCTAACTCACTAAAAGACAAAGAAATAAAGAAAGAAAGTACAAAAAGTAAAAAGAAGTCTCTCTCTCTCCTAACTCCCATCCTCACTCACGTTTTTCCCCCTTCTGATCTTCTTCTTCCTCCTATGAACTCCAATGGCGATTTGCAAGAGAACATACAACACCTCTCTTCTCTCCTAAGTTTGAACACCCAAATCAACTCCAAATCCCACAAAAATACTACCGTTGGAATCCCCTCCTCTCAAGGAACATTTTCCACCCTTCAAAAGATGGAAACCTCCATCTTCATTACCATGGCTGTAGCTCCTTTTGAAGCTTGAAGACCACCATTGTGGCCCCCTTCATCTCTACATTGTTTCAAGGTAAAAATGGTCTTCAAAGTTCATCTTTTTCCACCTTTTTAGTGCAAAACGAAAATCACTATGTGAGCCTTGCTTTCTCCCCTTTCCAGTCGGTTTTGGTATGCATTTTAGGAGCTGGGAACTCCACTTCTTGGCTGTCCAAAAGTCCCTCTAAGAAGCTTAAGGTAATACCCTCCTTATAAACCCTAATAGGTATTAAGTGCTAGGTTAGTATATGGATGATTTCTAAGTAGTATTGGTATGTGTGTGGGTGGCTGTAGCATTGCCGATTTGGCGAGGAAAGAACGAGAATAAGAAACCATGAAACAAAGAAGGAAGAAGAATGAGAAAGAAAGAAGGAAAGGAAAGAAAGGAAAAAAACTAATAAGACAAGGTAAATACTCTTACCTTGAGTTGGTTTTGTGTATTGTATTGTAAAAGATTTTAAGTATTTAAAAAAGAGTAATAGGTGTAGTATGAGTAGTAGTGATGTAGAAGTGTAATAGAGAAGAGAATAAAACAGTTTTGAAGTCTTTTAAAAGATGTTTAAAAGCTTGGGAGAACAATGGGTAATGGATATGTGTGTGCAGGAAATTATTGTGTTGTAGTGAAGTAAAATGTGAGTATTAATGCATTGAATAAATAGGTTGTGAGAATGAGCATTTGTGAGCTGAGGTAATGTGTTGGAAATGTCAAAAATATAGGGGAGACTATGTCAAAATTTGTCTAGGAATTTGAGGACTTAGTTGTGTAAGAAGATGAAATAACCTAGGTAGTGACTAGGTGTATTTGGAGAGTTTAAAGTGAGTGTTTAATACCTTGAAAACAGAGTTGAAAAGGATTAAAGTAATGGAGAGATCAAAAAGGTAAAGTAAGGCATTTTGAAATGCTAGGAGTAGCATTAGTTGAGGGAGTATTGGAGGATAGAAGTTAAGGTAAAAATCTGTAGCAAGATGTGTAGTGAATGCATTGGGAAGTCTAGGAAAAACTAGTATGCAAGACTTGGTAAAATGAGTGTTGGACTTGTGGATTGATAGTGTAGTTGCTTGGGAATGAATTGGAATGGTAAAATGGAATTAGAACAAGTGCAAAATGCAAAGAGAGGTGTAGGGATGCACAAGTGTGCAAAATGTGAAAATGAGAATGGAAATTTGTAGAATTTGAGCAAGAAGATGAGTAAGTATTGGACCATGGATTTGAGGAGGTTTAGAGCATGATTAAGGAGTGTTTTAAGGTGTTTAAACATGTAGGAAACATGTGGAAAGATTGTGGAATGAGTGGGAAAAGATTGGGGTGAATTTGGAGTCCAAAATGAGTAGAAAAACACTTTTAAAAACAGGGTCTGTTGTGGACCGCCTCTATGGACCGCCCCTATGGGGAGGTCCAGTCGAATTCTGCTGGACGGATTCGTTTCTGTCTCGGACCGCCCCTAGGGACCGCCCCTGTGGGGAGGTCCGGACCAGAGAGCAAAAAAAATTGTTTTAAGGCTTCTAAACATGGGGGATTGATTGGTAATGGTTTTAGAAGTTGTTAAGGCCTTATTTGGTGACTTTTTAAGGTCCTAAGAAGTGTAAACAAGTTTGAGAAGTAATTAAGAAAGTTGTAAGTTTAGGAACATTAAGTTAAACCAAAACAATGGGATAACGGGGTAAGTATAGGAATAGTAATTATATATGTATTGTAATACATAGTATTAATTGAACCATTTGGCATGTAGTCATTGGTTCGAGAATAAGACTCGAGGAACGAGAGTGAACCAAAGGAACAAGGGAACACCCAGTGAAGTACATTCCGGTAAAAGGTATGATTTCTTCATGCCCTGTATCCTAATCTGGTTACCCCGATCTGTGTGCTTATTTGATCACCTAAATAAGATAAATGCATGAATCGGACTATATTGCACTTACTTGTGCTTGATTTATGTGTTCTTGGTATTTATTGTCTTGAACACTAGTTTGTATAATTCATGAAATATATGGATGAAGATGAAGTGTATTTGTAACTTGTAGTGTACTTGTGTATTGTATTGTATTTCGCATGGATGTATATATGAGCAATGTATTGTATTATTGTGGCTTGGATGTGTGACTTCTACTAATTCCTAACTACCTAACTTCTAACGTAAGTAATAAGTAAATTGGAATGAGTAGAAGTCCGATATAGCTTCGGCCACGCGTGAGGATGAGGAGACACAAGAGGTTGGATCCGATTCCTGGTTCTTAAACTGGTCCACGGCCCAAACCCCTTAAATGGGTAGCATCCTGGATTGGTGAACCAAGTAAATCCCGGTGGTGGGACGGAGTAGTCCCCGGGCCGGAGTAGTCCCCGGGCCGGAGGTCCCGACGACTTAACATGAGTAAGAGTAAGTAAGTAAGTAAAGTATGAGTATGTATGCGTAAGTATGGTGTAACGAGTAAAAGAGTAATCTCCACCCGATTAACCCGGGTGGACAAAAAGGAGCTAACAAGTATGGTGTATTGTGCATGTATTGCGTATGAATTGTATATGTATTGTGTATTGTGGATTTCGGGAAAGGTAAGTATGTATCTGTTGGCTTTGTATGGTTTACCTTGTATGTATTGAAGTGTATGTTTGTATTCCTTGCGTAAAGTAGTGTAGTATTATGCATGAAGGCATGTATGTATGAATAAAATGAACTGCATGTATTCGACCAAGTGGTCGGCGTACCCTCACTAGTACGCGGGGTATGCGGTTATCATATTCAGCGAAAGCTGACCCCCTAGGGGGAACGTTTTTAGTGTGCAGGTACCCGAAGCGGATATGGTCAAGGTAAGAGACCGGTGGCTACACCTGGATAGTTAGAAGTAGAATGTAGAAGCGTACTAAGTGGTACACCCCTTGTACTTAGAAAGCAAGTAGTTTGTGAGGAATGGGTAGTGGTTAGACTCTTAATGAGCATCTATGAAATTGAAAGAGGTGTTGTATTGGTATAAGGATCTTAGTAAACTCGGTGTACTATATTGTATTGAACTTATGGAGTATTGTAATGAATGGGAAGTCCTAGTATTTGATTTGGTAATTGGAGTATGTATTGTAAGTGTGTAGTACTCGGATATTCCGGTCCATCAGACTGATGCTGTATGTAGTAGTAGTCTTGTTAGTCACGTGGGTGGCTAACGGCATTGTATCACCCACCGTTGAGTATGTAAGTATCCGCTGCGTGAGTCTGAATTGTATAAGGAGATTGGACGGTAATGACAGTATTAGCGGTAGTGGTGTTATAAAAAGTGGTATCAGAGCGAAGTATCGCTCTGATGACTGGAAATAACAAGTTTAGGAAATACCGAGTTAGGAATTAGAAGTTTAGGGCTAAGGGCTGAGTGTTAGCATTAGAGATATGCTAGTTAGGAACTCCCGGTGGGTACCGGATACCTACAATACCAGACCCGCCTTCCACAAACCCATTGTATAACTTGGAAAGAACGCCAGAGAGAAGGAAAGTCCTCTCACACTCGGGAAAACCCGATCTGGCAGTTGGGAAGTAATCATACAAGTAAACAAGAACCTGACACGTAGTTGATTCCAAGGATTGGAAGTCCCGGAGATGGATCCCGGTTGAACAACAATACCCGCTCTTAATAGCAGTGGGATGAGTACCCCAGCCATAAAGAGGCTACAACTTACAACAGCATGGGGCGACATGCTTAGCAGTCGCAAAACCTGGCTAGTCAACCAGCAGCAGGAAAAGATGCACTTAGCGTGCAACAGAGCAGAAGGAAGAACAATAACGGAACCCGAGACACAGGTCTGCGGGACAGTAGTAGCTAGATAATACCACCAATGGTATATCAACTGACTAGGGACATAGTCAGGAGTGATTAACTCCAAACTATAACACCATTAAGGTTACAATACCTGGCCAACATAGCCCAGACAGCTACAGGAACATTCACAAGATGTAATCTGACGCGACTACAACCGTAGTGCCTAAACCGACTCAGGCTCAGTAACCACAACAAATGTGTGGGAACGAGCAACAAGGGAAAACACAGAACAAATAATTAGGGATCTCCAAGGATTAGAGAAGTACCCCGATCAATGACAGTCATGTCAAGATCACAGAGGAACTACTTAAAAGATCAAGTATCCAAAACATAGATCAATGAGATCAAGGGAAGAGTCAACAAGACTACCCAAATACGAGTGGAAACCACACCGTGACCGGTATAGGGTTACCCAAAAACCACCAGTACCACGCACTTGCCACGTCAAGTGCAATAAGAACAGGAACATGTAGAGAAACTCTTACATACCACAGGTACATAGTAATGTACCATGAGTGCAATGAAGCAACCACAGGAATAAACATCCTAACAACTGTAAGCATGGAACCTTGGAAGGGCTTGACGGCCTGACCATTGCACAAAGAACATACCAGTCAGCAAGGAGCTAACTTGGTCAAGACCTTGAACATGGCCATGCCATAAAGAACTTCTTTAACACCGAACCATTGTTTTAAAACCCAACCTTTTCTTTCAAAGCCATAACCTTTCTTTTAAAACCTTCACTAGTAGAAAAAATGTTTTTAATGACGGCGTTTAAACCATGGTTAAGTGGAAACCATGGTTTAAAGTTTATAAACCACGGTTTTAATAGAAACCGTCGTTTAAGGTGCATTCCAGAGCGCATATACCACGGTTTTTCCGGAACCGTCGTATATAGGTTAGTTATATACCACGGTTTTCAGGGGAACCGTGGTATATAGTACATGCCGGAGTGAATATACCACGGTTCTTCAAGAACCGTCGTATATAAGGTACCTATATACCACGGTTCCTAGGCAACCGTCATTTATATTGCACATCTTGCTATATTATACCACGGTTTTTTGATCAACCGTGGTATATAATCTAGGCGGGAATTTTAATTTTCGGCCGAAATTTAACGCGGCGCTTTCTCTCTATTCTCATATATGTCGACGCACTCTTCTTCTTCATTCTCTTCACGGTAATTTTGGAACCCAAACCGACGAGCTCTGCAACTCTTCTTCATTCTCTTCAACCTCACGATAATTTTGGAACCCAAACCGACGAACATGCTCTGCAACTATTCTTCATTCTCTTCAACTAGCTCACGGTAATTTTTGCAATCCTAAACCGCGAACAAGGAACATGCTCTTCCTCACTCATTCTCTTGTTTTCGGTAATTTTTGCAGCTTACACTTGCGAACAAGGAACATGCTCGTCCTCACTCACTCATTCTCACTGTAATTTTCGCAACATAACCGGTGAACAAGGTACATGACCTACGCCTCCGTTCTTCATTCTCTTCAACTTCACGGTAATTTTGCAACCCACCGCGAACAAGGAACATACTACGCCATTCTTCACTCATTATTTTGCAACCATAAATCGCAAACAAGGAACACACATGTTCTAGCCTCTCATTCTCTTTTGTGTTGTGTTTGATATCTGTGAAGCGACGCTTCTGAATCGCCGGCGATTTTGAAAAAATTTCATAGACTATAAACCACGGTTATATGTATAACCGTGGTTTATTCGTTGATTTTATAGATAATAAACCACGGTTTTGACCTTTAACCGTCATATAAAAGGGCTTTATACCACGGTTCTCTCCTTAACCGTCGTTTAAAATCGTTGAGGACCGCGTCCAAAAACGGTCTTAAACGACGGTTAAGGAGAGAACTGTGGTATATAGTCTACTTTTATACCACGGTTATTAACCGTGGTATATAGACAATTTTCTATATGCGACGGGAGCATAAACCACGGTTTCTAACCGTGGTTTAAAACATTTTTTCCACTAGTGCTTGGATTTTAAAACCAAACCAATAGAATTACGGTGAGTATCATAGAATGATACAAGAGGAGTTGACAATAGAATACTTCACCTAGGCGTGTGACGAACACTACGAGTGTACCCAATTACGGGATGTGGGACGACCGCACTCCGAAGGAGCTTGCAGGCCTGACATATAGTTAGGTAAGTGGTAACGTATCAACACGGTACCCCACATATGTATACATGTGGTGTACGAAACACGGGAAGTAGTTAACTCCGCTCTATGGACCAGGAGTAAGTCCAAACCCGAACAGCTGGACACCTTAGACGATCAAGGAGAAGCAACTCAGCTAAGTAATTAGCATAAAAGAACCTAGAGAATCCATCTGAGGATAAGGAATAAGAATTAGATGTGCAAAAAGCATAGACTAATAAGTATAGACATTGGATATGTCTCGAAGACATCAAGAAAATACATGACCGCTGGGAAGTATACCCAGCCTGAACACTGTAAGGCAAATACCTAATGTGAACACCACAATGTTCAATGAACGGGACGAGGATCCCAAGGACAACTGCCAAGACTACCAAGGAGCGTAATCCATCATTGGAGAGGATATTAAACCTAGCCTAGAACACTAGGAGAAAGTATAAACAGTCTACCAAGAGCGGGAGACGTTATAACTCAAAAAGGGAATAACTCAAATACAATACCACAAGGCGGTATAGTAGACACAACATATTGTAAACATTAGCCGGATGTAACGGCATAACTAACAACTCAGGAGCAATCCTTGAAGGGTGTCTGAGTTAACAACAGTTGAACAAGCGTCATGATAAGAGCACATGAGCTAGAACGAACATTCGGTTAGGATACCGAAGGGATCTCACTTAACAGGAAATACCCTAAATTACCAGAAGGCCCGAATTAACACCAGATTGCCAAGAGGGTCTCCTATGAACGGAAGCGTGATGTCACGACTTACCATGGAGCCAAGCAATACCTCCAACCTATGGGGGTATACAGGGAGTGGAAACATGCATAAGCAGCTTGCAAGGAGCATAGCTTGCAGCAATAAGGCTTAAAAGCCATCAACCAACTATGTTATGTAAACCTTAACGGTTGCATAACCCACACCATTTGATAACAAGACTTGCAAGAGATATTGTCTCATACGACAAAGAAATCAACAACTGGACCATCAATTCAAGCCCAACATCCTGAGTGGCTTGTAGTAATGGCCAACTCAGTGTCACTGTCATTAGAGCATCAGTCTAGTATACAGCTGACAAGCTTTTAATTACCTTCATGCCTTCTGTAGCAATGGTAGCACAGAGGCATAAGAATCGTGATAATGCCAACAACGGCCTAGTCCACACTTGGACACTACGAGAGACTTGAGGAAAGATACCCTTGTAACCGAAGACCACCAACGTGGTGAAGATGTGAACCCTTAGAGAAGGCTTCCATCAACAATAGCAACAAAGCATGTGCATGTAGATATTTCCAAGAGGCGACTGAACAAACAATTACGGTCTAAAGGAGTAAGTATACTCCATATGCAGTACATAAAGAGATACTGACATAGTAACCTTGCCATGAGGCATATGAGTGGAGATAGACCCCTCAACAAGAACTTTCATTTACCAATGACAGAGTACTCCTCAATTGGAGAACGGGACCAGAAAACCCTTGAAGTTTCTTGGGATGTCCCGGTGATGTACATACCAAAATAAAATTGCACAGCTAGAACCTATAACCAATGCTCAGCACTGGAAAGACAATAATTGTCAGGAACAACCAATGTGAATACCCATTGAACACCACGAATGACCCACGCTCAAGAGAGCTTGTAACCCGATAAATTACTTTATCCTTGGTCAACCAAGACACTTGGTAAATTGTATCATAAATGATGGAAATAATGTGAGGTAAGCCAACCTACACATGAAACCTAAACTGAAATAAAACATCTCCACATGGGAAAGATAATAACATTACGGTACGCTACGGCAACCGTCATACATATGAACTAGGAACTTCCTAGTGTATTTACACCATAAGGAAACGGTGCCAACGACAATGGTAATGAGTAAAGATGAGCTACCACAGTAACAGAGACCGTAAGAACGATGTTGTACAATGAGCAAGAATACGGTGCGCAACAAGCGACCGTTATGAGGAAGTAGTTAGATAATGACACTGAATACAAGTATGAGATGACAGGCAGAAATATTCTTTTCTATCACATAAGTGACTTACTGTCAAGTGTTTACGCCTCTGCACTCTGTATGACTGAGTGTTTTGGTATTGTATTTGTGCAGCTAATGATCTAGTCGGATAGCTAGGAATATGGAAATGTAAATTGTAGTAAACCCTTCTTTTCACCAACAAACATGGCACCAGCCAGTTAAACAAGCCTAGAAACAAATCGTGCGGCCTAAGGCTAAAGAAGCACGAAGAGTGTAAAACACACTAACCATCACAAGATGTGAATTCCATTGGAATAAAAAGGTGAAAGGAGATGTAAGAAAGTCACTAGGACCGACACATAGAAATGCAAGGTCATACAAGTAAAGAACACTTGTACTAAACCAGAAGAACTGGTATAATTCAGAAGCTATTGACAACAGAGAAAGCACTACAACTAAGTAGTGACTTAACCTCACCCGACAGTAAGTCGGAGAAACTTAGCAAATAATCGTGGGAGTACGAATAGTATGCAAAGTAGATTGCCAGAGAGCTGGTTATAATCTAAACCCATCGAATCCAAACACGGTAAAAGAATACCGCACTTACTAGTAGACCTCATTTCCACAATAGAGGGATAAAAGGTGATGTATAGCACATTAAGGATAACAAGAAGGGTGAATAACCCAAGTTATCAGGGTCACGCAGCAGAAGCTAGTGGGCCCTAGCTAGGAGATTAATGTACCTAGTGAGTATAATAGAATGGCAATTAATGCCTTGAAGCCGGTTAGGCTAGAACCGAATTAATTGTGAGTTAAATAAACTCATATAGGAATTCTTGGTGCAAAGACTAAACCATTGGGATGGTTAAGACCCTTTGACCAAGTAACGTATATAATAGACCGTAGTGAAGCTAAACGCTCCAGAGTGCCCAAACTTAGTAACCAATGTTCAATAATAACATATGGTAGATTACGTGGGCGTAATCCCTTTTAGGGGGGGGGGGGAGAGTGAAAACCGCTTAATGTAAGTTTCATGAATAAAATACATAAACTATAATGTGCATAGATAATGTGCATAGAACAAACGAGAATCGAATTGATGATTGGTACTTATGTTATATAAACATATGTATACATTCATATTGTAATTGTGGTAATTAGGCACGAGAGATGCAAATACCATAGCATGAGTCGGTATAAAACTGATGTAGAACCTAGAGGAAATTGAGTTCCCTAGGTGATCGTAGTGAGGAATTAAGAATGAGTAGTGGACGGAGCCCTACAAGTATTGTAACCTTTGAAGAAGTAGTACGAAATTGATAGAGAGTAGTAGATGAATGAAGTCCATGAGTAGTGTATTCTTAGGTAAATTATTGGAAGTAAATTGAGGACGACTAAATTTCATAAATATAGTATTCCTTAGTTAGAATATTGGAGATGATGGAGGGTAATGGATGAGAGTAGCGAAAGTTGATGAAACGAGCACTTAGGTATTGAATCTCGGAGTAAAGTATTTAGGAAGTAGAGTGAGGATGATTGATGGACTGAATTCCATCCTTTGGAGATGTATGAATTTGTAATCATGACTAGGAAGAGTAAAAAGATATAAAATGCAAATAATTGAATTATTTGTTTGTTTGAAACTGGTGTGGGAAGTCAAACTTGATCCTGATCAGATCAAGGGAAACCGAACACAAATTGGGGTGGAAAGATAGTTCAACACTGATGCTGATCACATCAGGGTCGAATGATTCTTGAAGCTCCCCTCAAGTGGTCACAAGAATCACACATAGGATAGAAGTAATGAATATGAATTGGAATTTGGAGTTGTGTGTTTTAGAAAAATTTCTAATTAGTAGTTGTGAAAGAATTTCCCTTAGATTGGAGAATGAGAATTTGTTAGAAGCTTATACCGGAGAAGATAGTAGTGTAGCATATTGTATTATTCCAAGGGCAGCGGGACATAGAGGAGTCCTGTATCGAGATGACCTGGGTGCCTGCGGGATTGTGATGTGTATTGCATTGCTTTGGGGATAGCTTTGCACTGTATGGATGTATAAAACTTGTAATGAGAAACCGGATGGTTGGTAGTAATGCAGATTGGAGTAATTATTGTACATTGGTATGGTATGGTAAGTAGAGACCTCGAGGAACGGATTTAGGAATTGTAAGGAGGATGAATGTACGACTTTGGCATTAGACAAGTATAAATGAGTAAGTATAGTAATCTCATAACCTCGAACAACTTTGAGGACAAAGTTCTTAAGGGGGTAGATTGAAATACCCCGAACTAAAATATAGGGATTAAAATTAATTTAATACATATTTAAGGACCTAATGACGCCTAAGTAATATTGGTAAGGAAAAATAAATCCAAAAGAAATAAAGAAACGCTTACAAAGCGAAAAACGCCAAATAAGCGTTTAATAACCATAGGAGGTATGAGACCTTGGTTAGAGTATTATATGGATTCCTAGGGCTTATTCATGCCTAATTAAGAAAACGGATCCTTAAAACGGATTAAAAACACAAACGAACCTTAAAGCATGTTTTCGAGGAAACCGAGAAAATGTGACTTTAAGCGGGTTAAATCGACCCGTAATAATTTTGGTCAACCAAATAGTCATTAATAAACTATAATGAAGGTCTAGAACCAATAAAATTAATTTAACGAGGAAATTCCGGAAAACGGGTTCCGAGAGTGAATAGTGCAAAAAAATAAAAGTTGTGGGGTGAAAGTATAAATAAGCTAAACTAATGTGTCCCATTTGTAAAAAAAAAATAAGGACACATTGTGTATGTGTGTGTGTCTCGTACAGCCCCACACTCTTTCCCCCTTTTATTATTTCCTAACTCACTAAAAGACAAAGAAATAAAGAAAGAAAGTACAAAAAGTAAAAAGAAGTCTCTCTCTCTCCTAACTCCCATCCTCACTCACGTTTTTTCCCCCTTCTGATCTTCTTCTTCCTCCTATGAACTCCAATGGCGATTTGCAAGAGAACATACAACACCTCTCTTCTCTCCTAAGTTTGAACACCCAAATCAACTCCAAATCCCACAAAAATACTACCGTTGGAATCCCCTCCTCTCAAGGAACATTTTCCACCCTTCAAAAGATGGAAACCTCCATCTTCATTACCATGGCTGTAGCTCCTTTTGAAGCTTGAAGACCACCATTGTGGCCCCCTTCATCTCTACATTGTTTCAACTTTCAAGGTAAAAATGGTCTTCAAAGTTCATCTTTTTTCCACCTTTTTAGTGCAAAACGAAAATCACTATGTGAGCCTTGCTTTCTCCCCTTTCTAGTCGGTTTTGGTATGCATTTTAGGAGCTGGGAACTCCACTTCTTGGCTGTCCAAAAGTCCCTCTAAGAAGCTTAAGGTAATACCCTCCTTATAAACCCTAACAGGTATTAAGTGCTAGGTTAGTATATGGATGATTTCTAAGTAGTATTGGTATGTGTGTGGGTGGCTGTAGCATTGCCGATTTGGTGAGAAAAGAACGAGAATAAGAAACCATGAAACAAAGAAGGAAGAAGAAGGAGAAAGAAAGAAGGAAAGGAAAGAAAGGAAAAAAACTAATAAGACAAGGTAAATACTCTTACCTTGAGTTGGTTTTGTGTATTGTAGTGTAACAGATTTTAAGTATTTAAAAATGAGTAATAGGTGTAGTATGAGTAGTAGTGATGTAGAAGTGTAATGGAGAAGAGAATAAAACAGTTTTGAAGTCTTTTTAAAGATGTTTAAAAGCTTGGGAGAACAATGGGTAATGGATATGTATGTGCAGGAAATTATTGTGTTGTAGTGAAGTAAATTGTGAGTATTAATGCATTGAATAAACAGGTTGTGAGAATGAGCATTTGTGAGTTGAGGTAATGTGTGGGCAATGTCAAAAATATAGGGGAGACTATGTCAAAATTTTTCTAGGAATTTGAGGACTTAGTTGTGTAAGAAGAGGAAATAACCTAGGTAATGTCTAGGTGTATTTGGAGAGTTTAAAGTGAGTGTTTAATACCTTGAAAACAGAGTTGAAAAGGATTAAAGTAACGGAGAGATCAAAAAGGTAAAGTAAGGCATTTTGAAATGCTAGGAGTAGCATTAGTTGAGGGAGTATTGGAGGATAGAAGTTAAGGTAAAAATCTGTAGCAAGATGTGTAGTGAATGCATTGGGAAGTCTAGGAAAAACTAGTATGCAAGACTTGGTAAAATGAGTGTTGGACTTGTGGATTGATAGTGTGAAAATGAGAGGTAAAATGGAATTAGAACAAGTGCAAAATGCAAAGAGAGGTGTAGGGATGCACAAGTGTGCAAAGTGTGAAAATGAGAATGGAAATTTGTAGAATTTGAGCAAGAAGATGAGTAAGTATTGGACCATGGATTTGAGGAGGTTTAGAGCATGATTAAGGAGTGTTTTAAGGTGTTTAAACATGTAGGAAACATGTGGAAAGATTGTGGAATGAGTGAGAAAAGATTGGGGTGAATTTAGAGTCCAAAATGAGTAGAAAAACACTTTTAAAAACAGGGTCTGTTGTGGACCGCCCTATGGACCGCCCCTATGGGGAGGTCCAGTCAAATTCTGCTGGACGGATTCGTTTCTGTCTCGGACCGCCCCTAGGGACCGCCCCTGTGGGGAGGTCTGGACCAGAGAGCAAAAAAAAATTGTTTTAAGGCTTCTAAACATGGGGGATTGATTGGTAATGGTTTTAGAAGTTGTTAAGGTCTTGTTTGGTGACTTTTTAAGATCCTAAGAAGTGTAAACAAGTTTGAGAAGTAATTAAGAAAGTTGTAAGTTTAGGAACATTAAGTTAAACCGAAACAATGAGATAACGGGGTAAGTATAGGAGTAGTAATTATATATGTATTGTAATACATAGTATTAATTGAACCATTTGGCATGTAGTCATTGGTTCGATAATAAGACTCGAGGAACGAGAGTGAACCAAAGGAACAAGGGAACACCCAGTGAAGTACATTCCGGTAAAAGGTATGATTTATTCATGCCCTGTATCCTAATCTGGTTACCCCGATCCGTGTGCTTATTTGATCACCTAAATAAGATAAATGCATGAATCGGACTATATTGCACTTACTTGTGCTTGATTTATGTGTTCTTGGTATTTATTGTCTTGAACACTAGTTTGTATAATTCAGGAAATATATTGATGAAGATGAAGTGTATTTGTAACTTGTAGTGTACTTGTGTATTGTATTGTATTTCGCATGGATGTATATATGAGCAATGTAATGTATTATTATGGCTTGGATGTGTGACTTCTACTAATTCCTAACTACCTAACTTCTAACGTAAGTAATAAGTAAATTGGAATGAGTAGAAGTCCGATATAGCTTCGGCCACGCGTGAGGCTGAGGAGACACAAGAGATTGGATCCGATTCCTGGTTCTTAAACTGGTCCACGGCCCAAACCCCTTAAATGGGTAGCATCCTGGATTGGTGAACCAAGTAAATCCCGGTGGTGGGACGGAGTAGTCCCCGGGCCGGTGGTCCCGATGACTTAACATGAGTAAGAGTAAGTAAGTAAGTAAAGTATGAGTATGTATGCGTAAGTATGGTGTAACGAGCAAAAGAGTAATCTCCACCCGATTAACCCGGGTGGACAAAAAGGAGCTAACAAGTATGGTGTATTGTGCATGTATTGCGTATGAATTGTATATGTATTGTGTATTGTGGATTTCGGGAAAGGTAAGTATGTATCTGTTGGCTTGTATGGTTTACCTTGTATGTATTGAAGTGTATATATGTATTCCTTACGTAAAGTAGTGTAGTATTATGCATGAAGGCATGTATATATGAATAAAATGAACTGCTTGTATTCGACCAAGTGGTCGGCGTATCCTCACTAGTACGCGGGGTATGCGGTTATCATATTCAGCGAAAGCTGACCCCCTAGGGGGAATGTTTTTAGTGTGCAGGTACCCGAAGCGGATATGGTCAAGGTAAGAGACCGGTGGCTACACCTGGATAGTTAAAAGTAGAATGTAGAAGCGTACTAAGTGGTACACCCCTTGTACTTAGAAAGCAAGTAGTTTGTGAGGAATGGGTAGTGGTTAGACTCTTAATGAGTATCTATGAAATTGAAAGAGGTGTTGTATTGGTATAAGGATCTTAGTAAACTCGGTGTACTATATTGTATTGAACTTATGGAGTATTGTAATGAATGAGAAGTCCTAGTATTTGATTTGGTAATTGGAGTATGTATTGTAAGTGTGTAGTACTCGGATATTCCGGTCCATCAGACCGATGCTGTATGTAGTAGTAGTAGTCTTGTTAGTCACGTGGGTGGCTAACAGCATTGTATCACCCACCGTTGAGTATGTAAGTATCCGCTGTGTGAGTCTGAATTGTATAAGGAGATTGGACGGTAATGACAGTATTAGCGGTAGGGGTGTTACACTGAAGCTAAGCCTTCCTTCCACCACAGAGATAAACTCATTATCAGCTTGGGGCAAAGAAGAAGAGAAAAGGGATTGAAAGTTATTTCTGGCAATGAATTCAATGTTATGCCAATTGTATTGCATCACCTGATCAGGGTCCCTTAGACCATAAATCTCTTTTGATCTTCTAAGATTATAAGCTCTTGCATGAAAGAATCCAGTGTTTTTATCCCCTTCTTATCCAACAATCTCTTGATCTTTGTTTCCACCAAATTTATTCACGGAAAGCAAGGATCTCTATTTCCATTAAGAGCCTTTTTCTATTGTTTATAGCACCCAGAGAAGTATTACTACTAGGGATGAGACCAAACTCTTTTATTTTGTATTGATCTTCCACTTGATCTTTGAGATAGACCAACCTTTCCAATCACATAATTTTTTTGCACATTGGGCTAGAATGGCAGTAACATCTGGATCAAAGGAGCCCCACACCTCTCTAACAATCTCAGCACATTTTGAGTCCAAACACCAACCATTCTTAAATCTAAACACTCTTGCGGGAATTTTATGATTCCCAAATAGTCTGATAAAGAGGGGGCAATGATCAGAGTCTTCTCTTGGCAGGTGCTCCATTGAGATGTTTGGAAATAAAGTAAACCCATCAGAAGAGCAGAAGACCCTGTCTAATCTACTCTGGGAATTGGAGTCACCTTCCTGACAATTAGTATAGGTAGTACTAGCACCAAAGAAGCCAACATCATACAAGTCACACTCGACAATGACATCTCTAAACGGAGACATCTGCGCTTCCTGTCTGATTCTACCACCAATCTTTTCATAAGCAAAAAGAATATGATTGAAGTCACCAGCTACCACCCAAGGAAGGTTAGCCTATTGTCTAAGAACACGGAGGAGCTTCCACGACAGAAACTTAAGATTCCAATTGGACCACCCATAGAACCCAGTGAAAAGAAACTGAAGATCACCAGACAGCTTAATAACAACAGACATATGATGATGGGACTGAGGAACAATAGAACACCCAATATCTGTCTTCCACATAATACAGAGGCCACCACTTCTGCCTCTACTTGCAACAGCCACTCCAGAATACAGAGCAAATTTGCCAAAGAAGAGATCCATATCCATCAAAGATCTATGGGTTTCACATAGAAAAACAACATCAGGTTTAAGCTTAAGGATTAAACTTTTAACCCAAGTAACTGACTTGGGATGACCCAATCCCCGACAATTTAGAGAGAGGCAACTCATTTGGTAATCAGCCCACTTCACACGAATAGAAGAATCAAGATTATGCTTCACCCAGATATAATGTCTGCCTAACCTATACCAGAGACTCCTCAATTGACCGATCTGAAAGCCCCAAGGATCATCACCAACAAAGAGAAAATAGACAAGTAACAGCTCAATCCCTGCAAGAAATCTGAGACTGAATGCTAGTCCATAACTGGTTTCTACTACTCTACAGCGGGCTGATGCAGCTTAAAACGATCTTGTCTGCAACTAACAAAGTTACCAAAGACACCTCTTCCTCAATAATCCAGAGCACACACAACTGAACCTAGGATGAACTAGATTTTATCCCCAGACTACACGCTCCAATAGAACTAAAACCCTTGCAAAATTGGACTACAACACAGATGTAGCCACCTAACTTTGCAGCTCACACAGAGCTAAAACCGAAGTTCTACCGAAGAAAAAGGAAGGAAAGATAACAGCGCTGACCTTCAAAGCAAAATCTGGGTGGAAGAGGAATTGCTCCACTGATGACGATGAAGCAGACTGGGATTGATACGGCCACACCAACAACCGGCTATTTCTAATTTGTGTTAAATTTCAACCGTAGAGGAACAAATAGAGCAAAGCTCAGCTATGGCACAGCTGGAAATAAATCTAGAGGGATAGCCCCCAAAATCGTCTCAAAGAGAACGATACTCCAAAGAAATTCTATCTAGGTATTACAAACACCCCCAAATCGCCTCAGAATGAGAGCGACGCTATAGTGTTTCCTTCGCTTCGCTATATGACTTCGGTATAACAGGGAGATGGTTTTGTCCTGTGTAATTTCTATTGGAGATGAAATAAATGAAATATTTTAAAAGAGAGAATAAGAGGGAATAGGAGAGGCTCAGTGGGTACGGGTGGGAGGAGTGTGAGTAGGAAAGATCAATTTTTTTTCAAAATGTCACAACTTATAAAATATAAGTGTAAAAATAAAACAAATTATACCATTGTTCATCATTTTTCGTGCTTTCAAAATAAGACCAAACATGAATATGTTTTGATAAATTTTTATTTTTTATTTTTTTTGTATGTACATATTTTTAAGATTGATTGTGATTCTTAAGTTTAAGAAAATTGAATTAAAGGTTGTTACAAAGTGAATCAAAGGTTGTTAATAAGTGAATCAGAGAGTTGCTTAAAAGTGAATAAGAGGTTTAAAAAAAACGAAATCTCTCAAAACAGAGATTGTTTAACTAAATGATTCTAATTGTTTGACTAGTGTGAATCAGAGGATTTAGAAAAGTGAATCAAAGGTTGTTAAAAGTGACTCACAAGTTGTTACAAGTGAATCAGATAATAAGAGTGTATCTCTAAGCTAGATTGTTTAACTAACGTGATTAAGAGGTTTAAGAAATGTTAATCAGAGGGTTTTATAAAGTGAATCATGCGTTTAAGAAAAAGTGAATCAAAGGTTTAAGAAAAGTGATTCTCGTAAATAGAGATTTTTAACTAAAGTGAATAGAGGTTTAAGAAAAGCAAATTAGAGGTTTAAAAAAGTGAATCAAAGGTTTTTAAAGGAGAATCAAAGGTTTGAGAAAAGCGAATATTTTGTTTATACTAGCAAAAGTTAATCCTACCCACAACTTATCGGGGGTGGTTTTTAGAGTGTTTGGGGAGTAGGGTAATCTGTTTGACATTAGTTCAACCTTTATATTATCGTCACTACTACGCGACTTTTTAGATTTGAGGTTTAGGGTTTAGGGTCTAATGACCTTAAACCCTGCACTAACAACCCTAAAAATGCCTTCGACACTTTTAGCTATCCTAGGGTGGTTTTTTTTTGGTGTTTGGGGGGTAGGGTAATCTTTTGGGCATTAGTTCTACATTCTTTATATTTGGCTCACTGACTCGACAGTCTTAGAGTTTGTGGTTTAGGGTTTAGGGTTTAGGGTCACTAACCCTACACCTACAACCCTAAAATGCCTTCGACGTTTTTATAACTTACTATATACTATAGTGGTTCTTATAGTGTTTGGGGTAAGATCATTTTGTTAATGAATAAGGTTCATTTATTATTAAAGAAGATTCATTTTTCTAATGAATAAGATTCACTTTAAAAATACCTATATATTACTCATTCTAAAAATATAAACTTTTAGATTTACCAAAACATATCCATGATACGTCTTGTTTTTGAAGAGCACGAAAATGATGAAACAATAGTATAATTTTTTTTTTTATTTTGCACTTTTTTTTTATGAGTTATAATATTTTGAAAAAACCAATATTTCTCTCTCCTAATTTATCTTTCTCTCTAATACGTAGTAGTCTAGTAGAGGGGAGGATTTAAAAAAAATAAAAGAAAAGAGACGCGAAGCGCTACTGTCACGATTGCCCACCCGTTCTGTCAATTTTTCTATTTTTTTTTCCTCAATCCCTCCTAACATGTGTACTATCGCTATATAGATACCCTTTACCTTGCCAAGGCCGACGAAATATCTTTTCTTTTTAAAAGACTAATAGACGTTAAAATTACATACTATTTAACTAGATGTCCCCTAACATGTGTATATATGCACCAAATGCCCTAGCATAGTGTAACAGTAGTTATTTCATGAAATGCACTGTATAATGTAACAATTAGTTTTTTCCTATAATGCAAGAAGCAACACATTTTCCCTTTTTCATTCATTCATCTTCTAACAAGCTCTTCATATGTCATTTTCCCAATCTAGTTAATTCACATTATTATAGGTGACTAAGAAATGCAACAATAGTGGATGAGAAAGAATGTTTTTGTTTCATAAAACAACTTTTGTTGGAAGAATGTAAACCACCGCCACCGGTAACAAATGGCAAGATTGGACAAAACCGCAAGAAATGGTACACATACCTAGCATTGTCTCGACTTCTTTGTTGGTGGTCACTATATAACTACCAATTTAGGATGTAGACCACTAATAGTGTAAAGGATTTCATAGTGGTCATATGAAGGTGTTCTTATATTTGGTTGGTCACTTTATTCAAAGGCGATTCCATCCCTGGCATAGGCGCCATATTGGTGGCTGGCACAACTTTTTTTTTCTTATTGTCTTTTTTTTTAAACTTTAAACGTTATAGTTTGATAAATATAAGCCCAAATAACATATATTTTAGACAGTTGTTCATCATAATTCATTTCTTCAAAATAAAGATCCCACTGATATGTTTTATGAAACTTCAAATTGTGTTTTTTAATATGTATATATGTTATAATTTATGTATAAATATTACTAAAAGTTACATATGTTCAACTGGTGTTAGCTTCTTCGACGGTGTTAGCCAACCTATGGTTGTATGGGGGTAAGGTTATGTTTTTTTAAGTGGTGGTTAATAACTAATTACATTAGCATTTTCTATTGTATTAGTTCTTCGACGGCTTAATTATCACTAGGTATGTCGGGGTTTAGGGTATCTTTTTGTTTTCATTTTACACCCTTATAACCTTTCAACTTCGACAAGTTTTTAGGGTTTGAGGTTTAGTGTTTAGACCCTAAACCCAGACTTGAAACCTCTTAAGTATACCTCCGATAGCTTAAACAGTCCTAAAGTATTTTGGGGGTAGGATTCTCTTTCTCTTGGGTCGGTTGTATGGGTATTTTTCGTGGGTGGTGGCTACTTCGGATCACATTAGCTTCTTTGGACGGTGTTGCTTTTTCAATGGTGTAAGCCTTTTTAGGATTGACACTACCTTAAATTGATTAAAGTTCATTTTATTTTAAAAGATTCATTATTTTTGAATAAGATTCACTTCTAAGGTACGTAAGATATATCTCATTTCAAAAACCTTAATTTTAAGTTACAAAAATATTTCATGCATCTATTTCGAACAGCCATGAATTATGATGATAATGGTATATTTTTACTTTTTACATTTATTATGGTAATGATACAACATTTTAAAGTTTCTTACAACCATAATTTATCAACCAATAATATCGTGACATATGACCCCAAACCAAATCCATATATTAAGATGGGTCCCACCTCTATGTTTGCCCCACTATATTCAGTTAGATAGATCAATCCAATTCGCATGGAATTATTGCTACTAAAACTAGGGAAAATAGACCTTCTTGATTTGTAAGGATTGTGAGATATGTGAGGGGGTTGGGTTAATAGAATTGGTTCTTCATATATATCTAATAGACAAAGTTTCTACTATTTTTTTATACTTTTGAATTATGCGTGATGTTATTATTGTGTATGTACTAATTGAATCTAATGACAAGGAGTGGAGCTAGAGTTAGTAGTTTTTTTTACATTATGGCTCCAAGTATTGACTAATGTTAGCATATCATGACTCACATTATTATGTAGCCCGACTAAGTTATTTTGAGTTGTACATAGTTTATTTTACCGTTGTAGTATTAGGGTATAAATACTTATGTTAGTTATTTTGTGTCTGGGTTGTGTGTAACACCCCTACAACGCTCCTATCATCTACCGAATCGCAGCGGAAATAACCAACCAAATAATAACTAACGCTTTGGTGTTACAACGCCGTTAACCACCCACGTGGTTAACTAGGCAGAATAAATACAAGTATCGGTCTGATGATCAGACTCCCGAGCATAGTTAACATCCATATATAAACATAACCAACCATACCGAGTATTTAATTTACAACATCTCCAAACCATAATCATCCAACACTGTATAACAAGGTATCAAAATGTAACGCCTCGGGAGCACAGGCGCATCCCGGGCTCAACAACCTACTTATCCAAAAGTATATCAACAACCTAGGACCTAGAGCCACTCTGCCTCTTCGATCCTCATCCTGCAATAAAAATATGGAGCCCCCGAGGGGGTCAGCACCTTTGCTGGTATGGCTAACGCGCAGCCCATCGACTACCGGGATACGCGCAACCAATTGTCATAATAACATGGCATTCATTTTAGAACATCCAACATATATATATACCATAGCATAGCAAGGGAAATTGCATAGCATCACAACATCAATACATAACACCATAAACTCGGTCCTCACAAGGAACCTTCCACCATAGTTAGTATACCATGAGAGCCTAGGGATTTTTACCAATCCCATGTTAAGCTCGTTACCATCCTCGTTACCGTCCGGTTATATAGAACGGTTAACTTATACCAAAGGTGTGTCGGATATAGTAATCCCAAGCACACCGAAATAACATACGTATGCCCCTATGGCCCGACGTGAGTCAGTAACTAGCTTTGGATAAGCTAAGGGAAGGTAGAAACCAAATTGGAATACCACCTATACATACACCAAGAGAGCCGAACCGGATATGATATCGACCCCCATCCATCACACGCGTGGCCGGAACAACCGGACTCCTCACTCCCCCGGTTAGCACTTGTTAGTGATCACACAAATTTTGTTAAGTCACATACAAGCAAACATTTAGGTCTTGTTAGACAACCAAGGGAAAGGAGTCATAACCTTACAACATCATAATGTATAACAACTGTAAACTCTTTTCATGCCTTAATCTTATAAGGTCGTAAACACCAGAAAACAAACAACACCCAAGCCGGTGTAAACCGTTAGGCAACAGACTGCAAGAAAACCATACCTTGGTCCTTGCCTTGTTTCGTTCCCACCTTGAGAGAATCCTATACACATTAGTAATGTCGGTTAATTATTTATTTAACTTCACACTTACTAAGTATTCAACATGATTGTATGACATGTTTTAATGTCTACCTCACCCCAGGTTACCTTCATTATACACCTAGGGTTAACTACATAAGTCACATTCTTTTCTGTTTTTTTTTTTTACAAGTTTAGGTCCGACCGGACTTGCCGACCGGACTTGTCCATGTCCGGTCGATTCCAGAGAGTTTCTCCCCTTCGGAAATTCAGCCCGACCGGACTTGTCAAGTCCGGTCCCATGTCCGGTCGATTCCAGTAACTCAATCCGTACAAATTTTCTACTCCGACCGGACTTGTAAGTCCGGTCCTATGTCCGGTCCATTCCAGAGAGTTTATTCTCTTTGTAAATTGCCCGACCGGACTTGTCCATGTCCGGTCCTAAGCCCGGTCCATTCCAGAAACTAATTCTCGCAGGGTAAACAGGTCCCGACCGAGCTTGCAAGTCCGGTCGCAAGTCCGGTCGGCCCCAAATCTATGTTTTCCTTTTTACATTCAACTCCAAACTTCACCCCATATAACCTAGTACTCCCTAACCTCATTTGGGCACTTTAAACACAACTTAAGACACCCTTAAACACTCATAAAACTCATTTTCTAATTCCTTAAGCCTTTACTTATTCCTTCACAAAATTCCTAACACTTACAACATTTTCTCCTAGTTTTTCAATGGTGTTTCACACCTTAGATGACTACTATACCAAAAGCTTCCTCCTTATTAACATCATCTCCCAAGCATCATCTCTCACAACTAATTCCTTATCTCCTTCTTGAAACTCTTTTCCTAGTGTACACTTCTCCTTTTTACCAAAGTTTGCCTAGGTATTTACCTAAGTCCCAAAGTGACTTTGGTACCTACTAAATCTTAAGATCATGTCTAAGTCCTTATTACACCCTAGTACTTCCTAGTACATCAAAATTCCTTAAGAACATCATGAACTTCTTATTCATCTCCTACACTTTCTAACTCACCAAACCTTATGTAAACACTTAGAACTTCTTACTTCCTACCTAAATTTTGACATGGGTTCCCCTAGAACATTACTAAGCCAAACACTTTGTTTCCTTTTAAACACCAAGAACATCTAAATCACCAAGAACACTCTCATACACAATTTCACCAAATTTACACTACATCAAATAGTGCATAATTTAAATTGCATGGCACTTAGGCCCTTAAAATGCATGGCTCTTAGGCCCTTAAAGTGCTTAAATCATAAACACTGAATTTCCACAATATATATGCCTTTAACCTGCAAATACACTCAACACACATATGCCCTTTACTAGTCTCTTGAGAACACTTTACTAAGTCATTCACCATTTGCTCTTTAGGTAGTTTTAATAAGCATTTATAAGCTCATTTCTCCTAAGGCATTAAACAACATTTAAGTTAGTAGATTTACCTCTTTTCCCAAAATACTTCCTCCTTGATTCCTTACAAAACCGTATGATAATTTGATTCCTTGTCAAGTTCTAGACAATATACAAACACCATAATGAGTATTCAAGCTTTGAGCTTCATCTCATTGTAAACCCTAATTTGACATTGTTTCAAAAACATTAATGTAGTTATTTTACCTTGATCTTTGAAGAGAGTTTGAATATATAACAAGAGAGGACTCCACCTAGTCCATGAAGAGTTGAAATGAAGCTAGAACAAAGTCACACAAAGAGCTATATCAATGTGTATTTTCGGACATGACAAAACAAGGAGGAAACTGATTTTTTTTGAGATTCCTTACCTAGAAGCAAAGGAGATCAATAATATGTCAAAATACAAGCTCAAGCTCCTTCAATGGTGGAACACCTTGGCACCGAAATGGAGCTCTTGGAGTTTTGAGAAGATAGGAATGAAGAGCTTGATGAGAGGAAGAGATTGGTGTTTTGTTTTTGATTTGGACAAGTGAGCTATTTAGCAAGTGGTCAAAGTTGGAGCTTCCATGGTGGTAGTGGTATTACCGAGAGAGAACAAGGAAGAAGGAAGAAGAGAGGTATTTGCAAACCGTGGGAATGAAGGAAAGGATTGAGAATGAGATAGAATTTGCTTTTAAGAGGTATTTGTAGTAATAAAGTAAAAAGTAGTTTATTTACTTATCTTTACTTACTTAATACATTAATAAGAGAGTGGTGAGTCACCACACTTAAGGAAAACCGGCCCCCTTATTAATTGAGGGTATTTAGTCTTTGTTTGTCAATTTAATTACTTATACAACATATGTTACAAAATAGCTTATAAAAATCACTATTCACCTAAACAAGGCACTTAGAAGTGAAATTTTTGATTTCCCACTAATATAGCCACCCAAATGTGATACTATATAGTACACATATAATTTAAGAGTAATGATGGACATTTAGCCATTCAAAACTCATTTACAAGACAATTTTTCAAAAAGTGCTTTAAGACTTCTTAAAGCACATTTTGTGTTTTAACTTGTTTTCAAGCTTGGTTTTCTTTGGTAATTGGTTTAATATGTTCATTAGTATATAAATGAGGTCTTGGTAAGCTCATTAGGTCTTACTCAAGTTTATCCCAAGCTTAGAGCACATTTTGGCTCTTATTGACTTTAAAGCACATTTGTGTTTCCTTTTGTTTAAATTTGTTTACTAAGGTTTCTAAGACTCTTTTTAGTCTTAATAAATCATGTTTTAATGTTTAACCAACATGCCAAGGTTTGGGGTATTTCAATCTACCCCCCTTAAAAGAACTTTGTCCCCAAAGTTCATACTCCCACATATCTTACTATTAGAACACGGGAAACATCTTATCACCAATACTTCCAACCATCATTACCAACCTTACCATCATTCTTACACCACAACGGACTCAAGGTCCAAACCACACAATACCACAACGGACTCGAGGTCCAAACCATATAATACCATTCAGACACAACGGTCTGTAACATAACATAGACAATGTATACATATACATGTCGTACACAACCATAACCGAAACGGCTCTACCCCCCTTAAAAGGGGTACGCCCCGTACCCTATACATATAAACACTAAGAAGCAAACAATGACGGGTGCTTCGCCTTCATCTTTTCTTCCAGCTCCCAAGTGGCCTCCTCAACGTCCTGGTTAGACCAGAGGACCTTCACCAGTCTCACGGACTTATGGCGAGTGTCTCGAGTCTTAGTATCCAGAATCCGTACCGGAGTCTCCACTGATCGCATGGTCGGCTCTAAGGTTAGCCTTTCCGGCTGAAGCACATGAGACGGATGAGACATATATTTCTTCAGCTGGGACACATGAAATACATCATGTACCTTGCCCAGCTCGGCGGGTAATCAAGTCTATAAGCTACCGGGCCGATCCGCTCCGTCACAACATAAGGACCTACATATTTCGGGCTCAACTTGCCCTTCTGACCAAAACGAAATACTCCCTTCATGGGGGATACTCTCAAAAATACCTGATCGCCCACGGCGAACTCCAGGTCACGTCGGCGCACATCTGCGTACGACTTCTGTCTATCCTGAGCTGCTTTCATATTAGCCCTGATCTGGCGAACTTCTGCCTGAACTTGCTCAAGATACTCTGGTCCTATAATGACCGTCTCACTCGATTCATCCCAGCATAATGGTGTGCGGCATGGTCTACCGTACAATGCCTGGAAGGGAGACATCTTGATCGATGCATGATAACTGTTGTTGTAACTAAACTCGATCAGATGTAACTTATCAATCCAGCTGGTCTGAAAGTCAAGTGCACATGCACGTAGCATATCCTCAAGTGTCTGTATGGTGCGCTCACTCTGACCATCGGTCTGTGGGTGAAACGCCGTACTCAATTTCAGTTCAGTACCCAATGCCTCTCGTGTAGACTTCCAATATCTGGATAAGAATCTGGTATCTCTGTCGGATACAATCGTCTTTGGTACACCATGATGTCTTACAATCTCTTTATCGAATAATTCTGCCAATCTTGCCACTTTCCAGGTGTCCTTCATCGGAATGAATCGAGACACCTTGGTCAGTCGGTCAACTACCACCCAAATCATATTCAGACCTCCCCTTGTAGGCGGAAGCCCTACCACGAAGTCCATAGATATGTCATGGAACTTCCACTCCGGCACTGGCATTGGCTGCACCATACCACCAGGCCGTCGGTGCTCAAACTTGACCTTCTGACAAGTGAGACACCTCAACACATAGTCATTCACATCCTTTTTCATTCCAGCCCACCAGAAGTATCTTTTCATACCTTTATACATCTTTGAAGCTCCGGGGTGAATCGAAGTAGTAGAACAATGGGATTCACTCAATATGCGCTCCTTCAACTCAGCGCTACTCTACTCCTGGTATACACAATCTGCCATTAAGCCTAATCAGGTCATCATCGTGGAGTCTGAAGTCGTACTTCTGCCCTCGAATGTGCCATCAATAAGCTTCTGTCTAATCTCCAACATGTACTGATCCGTCATCTGAGCACTCCGCACCTCTTCAACCAAGCCAGTATGAGAGACTAGCGAATGGAGAGAGTGTGCTCGGCGACTCAATGCGTCAGCTACCACATTTGCCTTACCCTCCTTGTACTGTAAATCGATGTCATAATCATTCAAGAATTCAACCCACCTTCTCTGCCTCATGTTCAACTCTTTCTGAGTGAACAAGTATTTCAAACTTTTATGGTCGGAATAGATTGTCACGCTTACCCCATACAAGTGATGTCGCCATATCTTCAGTGCGAAGACAATGGCCCCCAATTCTAAGTCGTGGGTAGGGTAGTTCTCCTCATGCTTCTTCAGCTGTCGGGAGGCGTAAGCCACGACCTTCCCGTGTTGCATCAACACACAACCCATACCCCTGCCTGATGCGTCGCAATAGACCTCGAAACCATCTGGACCGTCTGGTAGTGTCAGAACCGGTGCAGATGTCAGAGCATCCTTGAGACTCGTGAAAGCTCTCTCACAGTCGACTGTCCACTCGAATGGTGCATCCTTTTTCATCAAGGAAGTCATCGGCTTCGAGACGCTGGAGAAGTCCTTCACAAATCTCCTATAGTAACCTGCCAGACCGAGGAAGCTCCTGATGTCGGTAACTGTCTTCGGCCTAGGCAGGTGCGCACTGCATTATCTTGCCGGATCAACAGCGATCCCGGCCTAAGAGATCACATGTCAAGGAATGATACTTGGTTCAACCAAAATTCACACTTAGAAAATTTAGCATACAGCTGATTCTTTCTCAATGTCTGCAATACATCTCTCAGGGGCTTTCATGCTCACCTCTCGATTCGAATACACAAGTATGTCATCGATGAAGACACCACTGATTTGTCCACTGATCTTGGAACAACGGTTCATTAAGTCCATGAACTTAGGGTGCATTTGATAAGCCAACGGCATAACGGTGAACTCATAGTGCCCATACCAGTTCTGAAGGCTGTCTTTTCGATATCACTGTCACGGATGGCAATCTGGTGGTATCCGGAACGTAGGTCTATCTTGGAGAACACTGATGCTCCCCTCAGCTGATCAAATAGATCGTCGATGCGTGGTAAGGGTAACGGTTTCACCGTAACAGCATTCAGCTCCCGATAATCAATACATAGGCGGAGGCTACCGTCCTTCTTCTTCACGAAGAGGACCGGTGCTCCCCAGGTGACACACTAGGGCGGATGAAGCCTTGTCGAGTAGGTCTCTCAGCTGCTCCTTGAGCTCTGTCATCTCTGCTGGAGCCATACGTAAGGTGCTTTCGCAATGGGTCCGGTGCCCGGAATCAGTCAATCTCAAATTCAATCTCTCGTGCTGGCGGCATGCCTGGCAGTTCCTTAGGAAGACATCAGGAAACTCCGACACTACCGGCACATCTGGGCTAAACTCAGGGCCTCTCTATGTCCTGGACATAGCAGAGGTATACATCATTTCCCCGTCGTAACTCACGATACATGGCCATGGCGGTGATGATCTGTGTCGAAGGCTCCCTGGGCCTCTGGCGGAATGATATAGTAACCCCAGATGGACTCCTAAGAAGCAGTCGATGCTCGGCACATAGGATTCTACCCTTGTCCGCTCCAACCAGTTCATCCCGACAATCACTTCAAAACCTAGTCCGTCGAACTCTATCAGTCTCGGAAACTCCTCATCCATGATTCGAACAACAGCATCTCGTAGTAGCGGGTACATCTGATCTGCTCTTTCGACGGGAGTGACCACGAAGTCTGGCATCTCTTCACCGTCTAACCCCAGCCTCTTCGCAAACGATAGCGAAATGATGTATGTGAGGCTCCAGAGTCGAACAAATCGATGCATCCACGTCATTCACTGGAAAGGTACCGGAGGATTGTGCCGCTCTTCCGGCCTCTGCCTTATTGCAGACACTCAGTATACCTCCCGTTCCGAGTGCACAGCCTAATTCATTGGCAAACTAATAAGTATTGGGTAACAACACGTTGATACACTCCAAAACAACATTCCTTTATTCATTAACACAGTCTTTACAACCATAAATTGGTTACATTGTAGACATTGCTAGATATAGCTCCTTTGTCAAACCACTGGCTTAATACATTACATGATTACACAAGGCTCAAAACTGCCTGAAGGTCAAATTTAAACGTCCAGGTTTCATGTGTGTGGCATTGATCACTGCCGACGGTGCGGTATTCAGTTTGATCTTTCTGATGCCATGGTATAGCATCCTGGATTGCCCACCCATGATTAATACATCCCCCGATTTCAGAAGTAGCTTCTTTGCGAGATCAGCACGCTTCTGCTCGCCATATACAAACACTGCGGTATCACCAATGGACCAAGACACCACGGGTACTCCCTTACTTAGAGACTCGGGTGACTCGTCCTTGTCTTGGTGTATACCTAACCGTCCACCTTTCTGGTAGAAGTTTACGATGCATAGATCTGCCTTTACACTTGGAATTGATTCCGTCTCAACTTGCTGAGCAATTCCCACGGCGTGGTTAACGACCGCGTGGAACTCCTCTGGTATGCTTGCTACTGTTGCTCCATCTTCAGCTCGTACTTCCTGATATGACTTGGTGTAAGGGTTCCAGTCCTTACCCATGCACATCATCTTCAATTGCATCCTTGCTCCGTTCGGGTATTCGGGTGTGTAGAACCCCTGGTTTTGCTCCAAGTTCGTCGCATCGTCTGATGATATGGATTTGTGCCTCCGGTGTCAGGTATCCATTTAGAAGTATCATACCTGGTTGGATAACCTGACATTGCTCCAATGGAAAGTCGGTGATGTTGATGGCGGTTTCTTCAGGGTTTGGTGTGGGCGGGATTGGATAGCAGATATTGAAGGTTCCTAAGTTTCAAATTACCTATCTTTAGGTGTTTTCCACATTATATTCTAACTCTTTACTTATGTGTTTATACCCTTAGACTTGCTAACACTCATGCATGAAATGCGGTAAGCAATCACTTTTTCATTTATCAGTTTAGGCGGTACCTGGTCTCGAAGAGGATCCTGGTGCCTCAGACCGGTCCACCACATTCAAGGTGGCCTTGCCGGACCCCGTAGCCTTCCCCTTCTGGGATTCAGTGTACTTCTTGTCAGAAGTCTGCTGTGTAATCGCCTTTGGGCCTTCAGTGGTCGTGGTAGTATTACCCTTCCACTGCCCTTTTGGCTTATAGTTTCTGCCGTTGGGGTTCGTCCAACACTCAAACTCACGGTGCCCCATCTTCTGGCAGTGACGGCACCTCACGTCATTCCCCTTGCAGTCTTTGCCGGGGTGGTCTCCATTGCACCACTTACAGTAAAAGTGGCGCTCCGGTCCAGAACCCGCGCTAGCTGCTATAATCAACACACAATCAATACTCACCTTCCATCTTAACAACACACACCTCAACTAGATACACATGGTTAAATAATTACCCTTAGGCGGGTAGGAGCGTAGAGGCTTCGCCGCATACGCGTACGTGAGCTTCAGTGGCTCATCAGCTGTGGTGGTCTGGGCTTGGCCCTTGTCACCCTGGTACTGGCCCTTCTGGGGCTGAGGGTAGGGTTTCTTCTTCTTCCCTCCCCCATACCCTTGCTGATTCTGGCCCTCGTTGGTGGCCTTGCGCTTGTGCGCATTTTCCTCGTCCCTCAGACGGACGGTAATTTCAACCTTAGCAGCGGCATGATAGCACTCCTGTACTTTAGGATGTTAGTCATGCCCCGCAAAAACAACTTACCATCTCACATTAACATTCACTCATGGTACAAATGATTCACAACAAGGTACTCTAATTACCTGCAAGGTGGTATACTCAGCTGGCCCCATCCCATAGCGGAGACGGTGGCTCAGTCCATTGTAGAACCGGTTCACCAACACCCGTTCGAATACCCAAGGTCTGGTAAAGGTGGATAAGGCCGGTGAATGCGGTATAGTAGTCATCAACCGACATCTTATCCCCTGCTTCAGACTGTCCAGCTCGAGGCCTTGGCCTCCTGCACATGTACCGGGTAGTACTTGGCTCGCAGTAGAGCCGTGTACTCCCTCCAACCAAAGTCAGGATCAGCCATCCTGTCCTCCTTCACCAATTTCCACCAACTCTGCGCCGTACCCTTCAAGTAGTAGGCGGCAAGACGGACCTTAGCTTCAGCAGGTACTGCCAAGGTCTCGTAGGCGGTCTCCAATTCGGAGATGTACGCCTCCAGCTTTCGAGGATCAGTCTCCCCATTGAACGACGGTGGTCTAAGATCAGCCAACGCCTTGACCCAATTGGTCTCTCGTGGCGGTGGAGGTGGTGGCTGAACTCCGGGCTGTTGCCCTTGCTGAATAGCAGCAACCAGATCGGGTACCAACTGGGCTACGGCGGCTGCAACTGCCTCAGCCATAGTCTGTGCCGCCGTATCATCGCCCTGGTTTCCCAAATCTCCAGTACCGCGCCCGCGGCCTCTCCCTCGTGGTCTACCTGCCATCTGAATTTATATGAACATTTCATTAGCATTATGCTTGCACACTTATCGGTCCCTATGGTTATAGCATCTTCCCGACAACCAGGTAATTCCACACTTAGTTAGTGGTTAACCTTTCCAAATTTGTCCACTTAGGTAACTGTAGCTAGGTTTCCTAACTCGGTATATCCCTAAGCTCGGTATTCTAGTCATCAGAGCGATACTTCGCTCTGATACCACTTTTTGTAACACCCCTACAACGCTCCTATCATCTACCGAATTCGCAGCGGAAATTACCAGCCAAATAATAACTAATGCTTTGGTGTTACAACGCCGTTGACCACCCACGTGGTTAACTAGGCAGAATAAATACAACAGTATCGGTCTGATGATCAGACTCCCGAGCAAAGTGTCTAACATCCATATATAAACATAACCAACCATACCGAGTATTTAACTTACAACACATCTCCAAACCATAATCATCCAACACTGTATAACAATGGTATCAAAATGTAACGCCTCGGGAGCACAAGCGCATCCCGGGCTCAACAACCTACTTATCCAAAAGTATATCAACAACCTAGGACCTAGAGCCACTCTGCCTCTTCGATCCTCATCCTGCAATAAAAATATGGAGCCCCCGAGGGGGTCAGCACCTTTGCTGGTATGGCTAACGCGCAGCCCATCGACTACCGGGATACGCGCAACCAATTGTCATAATAACATGGCATTCATTTTAGAACATCCAACATATATATATACCATAGCATAGCAAGGGAAATTGCATAGCGTCACAACATCAATACATAACACCATAAACTCGGTTCTCACAAGGAACCTTCCACCATAGTTAGTATACCATGAGAGCCTAGGGATTTTTACCAATCCCATGTTAGGCTCGTTACCATCCTCGTTACCGTCCGGTTATGTAGAACGGTTAACTTATACCAAAGGTGTGTCGGATATAGTAATCCCAAGCACACCGAAATAACATACGTATGCCCCTATGGCCCGACGTGAGTCAGTAACTAGCTTTGGATAAGCTAAGGGAAGGTAGAAACCAAATTGGAATACTACCTATACATACACCAAGAGAGCCGAACCGGATATGTTATCGACCCCCATCCATCACACGCGTGGCCGGAACAACCGGACTCCACTTCCTTCCCCGGTTAGCACTTGTTAGTGATCACACAACATTTTGTTAAGTCACATACAAGCAAACATTTAGGTCTTGTTAGACAACCAAGGAAAAGGAGTCATACCTTACAACATCATAATGTATAACAACTGTAAACTCTTTTCATGCCTTAATCTTATAAGGTCGTAAACACTCACAAAACAAACAACACCCAAGCCGGTGTAAACCGTTAGGCAACAGACTGCAAGAAAACCATACCTTGGTCCTTGCCTTGTTTCGTTCCCACCTTGAGAGAATCCTATACACATTAGTAATGTCGGTTAATATTTATTTAACTTCACACTTACTAAGTATTCAACATGATTGTATGACATGTTTTAATGTCTACCTCACCCTAGGTTACCTTCATTATATACCCTAGGGTTAACTACATAAGTCACATTCTTTTCTGTTTTTTTTTTACAAGTTTAGGTCCGACCGGACTTGCCGACCGGACTTGTCCATGTCCGGTCGATTCCAGAGAGTTTCTCCCCTTCGGAAATTCAGCCCGACCGGACTTGTCAAGTCCGGTCCCATGTCCGGTCGATTCCAGTAACTCAATCCGTACCAAATTTTCTACTCCGACCGGACTTGTAAGTCCGGTCCTATGTCCGGTCCATTCCAGAGAGTTTATTCTCTTTGTAAATTGAGCCCGACCGGACTTGTCCATGTCCGGTCCTAAGCCCGGTCCATTCCAGAAACTAATTCTCGCAGAGTAAACAGGTCCCGACCGAGCTTGCAAGTCCGGTCGCAAGTCCGGTCGGCCCCAAATCTATGTTTCCCTTTTTACATTCAACTCCAAACTTCACCCCATATAACCTAGTACTCCCTAACCTCATTTGGGCACTTTAACACAACTTAAGACACCCTTAAACACTCATAAAACTCATTTTCTAATTCCTTAAGCCTTTACTTATTCCTTCACAAAATTCCTAACACTTACAACATTTTCTCCTAGTTTTTCAAATGGCGTTTCACACCTTAGATGGCTACTATACCAAAAGCTTCCTCCTTATTCTAACATCATCTCCCAAGCATCATTTCTCACAACTAATTCCTTATCTCCTTCTTGAAACTCTTTTCCTAGTGTACACTTCTTCTTATTTTACCAAAGTTTGCCTAGGTATTTACCTAAGTCCCAAAGTGACTTTGGTACCTACTAAATCTTAAGATCATGTCTAAGTCCTTATTACACCCTAGAGTACTTCCTAGAACATCAAAATTCCTTAAGAACATCATGAACTTCTTATTCATCTCCTACACTTTCTAACTCACCAAACCTTATGTAAACACTTAGAACTTCTTACTTCCTACCTAAATTTTGACATGGGTTCCCCTAGAACGTTACTAAGCCAAAACACTTTGTTTTCTCCATTAAACACTCAAGAACATCTAGAATCACCAAACACACTCTCATACACAACTTCACCAAATTTACACTACATCACAATATAGTGCATAATTCAAATTGCATGGCACTTAGGCCCTTAAAATGCATGGCTCTTAGGCCCTTAAAGTGCTTAAATCATAAACACTGAATTTCCACAATATATGCCTTTAACCTGCAAATACACTCAACACACACATATGCCCTTTACTAGTCTCTTAAGAACACTTTACTAAGTCATTCACCATTTGCTCTTTAGGTAGTTTTGATAAGCATTTATAAGCTCATTACTCCTAAGGCATTAAACAACATTTAAGTTAGTAGATTTACCTCTTTTCCCAAAATACTTCCTCCTTGATTCCTTACAAAACCGTATGACAATTTGATTCCTTGTCAAGTTCTAGACAATATACAAACACCATAATGAGTATTCAAGCTTTGAGCTTCATCTCATAGTAAACCCTAATTTGACATTGTTTCAAAAACATTAATGTAGTTATTTTACCTTGATCTTTGAAGAGAGTTTGAATATATAACAAGAGAGGACTCCACCTAGTCCATGAAGAGTTGAAATGAAGCTAGAACAAAGTCACACAATGAGCTATATCAATGTGTATTTTCGGACATGACAAAAACAAGGAGGAAACTTGATTTTTGTTCGAGATTCCTTACCTAGAAGCAAAGGAGAGTAATAATATGTAGAAATCCAAGCTCAAGCTCCTTCAATGGTGGAACACCTTGGCACCGAAATGGAGCTCTTGGAGTTTTGAGAAGATAGGAATGAAGAGCTTGATGAGAGGAAGAGATTGGTGGTCTTTGTTTTTAGTTTGGACAAGTGAGCTAGGTTTAACAAGTGGTCAAAGTTGGAACTTCCATGGTGATAGTGGTATTACCGAGAGAGAACAAGGAAGAAGGAAGAAGAGAGGTGTTTGCAAACCGTGGGAATGAAGGAAAGAAAATGAGATAGAATTTGCTTTTAAGAGATATTTGTAGTAATAAAGTAAAAGTAGTTTATTTACTTATCTTTACTTACTTAATACATTAATAAGAGAGTGGTGAGTCACCACACTTAAGGAAAACCGGCCCCCTTATTAATATGAGGGTATTATAGTCTTTGTTTGTCAATTTAATTACTTATACAACATATGTTACAAAATAGCTTATAAAAATCACTATTCACCTAAACAAGGCACTTAGAAGTGAAATTTTTGATTTCCCACTAATATAGCCACCCAAATGTGATACTATATAGTACACATATACATTTAAGAGTAATGATGGACATTTAGCCATTCAAAACTTATTTACAAGACAATTTTTCAAAAACGTGCTTTAAGACTTCTTAAAGCACATTTTGTGTTTTAACTTGTTTTAAAGCTTGGTTTCCTTTGGTAATTGGTTTAATATGTTCATTAGTATATAATTGAGGTCTTGGTAAGCTCATTAGGCCTTACTCAAGTTTATCCCAAGCTTAGAGCACATTTTGGCTCTTATTGACTTTAAAGCACATTTGTGTTTCCTTTTGTTTAAATTTGTTTACTAAGGTTTCTAAGACTCTTTTTAGTCTTAATAAATCATGTTTTAATGTTTAACCAACATGCCAGGGTTTGGGGTATTTCAGTGTGATTACTAAGTGGAGAAAGGCTCTAGTTAGAAACCCTATCCTTTCATTCTCTATAAGTAAAACACCAAGGGTTTGAACGTTCTTCTCAACCCTTTCAATAAAGCGAGCAGTGTTTTCTTCAAGCTATGTTCCTTACTTCAATCTTTCATCTTGCATAAGTGAGATTAGCCGATTTCATCATGGTATAAGAGCACCAATTTTGTGCCCTTTGATTCTTCAATCCCTTCGTCAATTTAACATCTCAGCAACTTTTACCTTGTTGTTGAATTCGTTCTTGAAGAACTACAAGAATGACAGACGAGATACCAAAGAAGAGTGTCAATCCCTTAGGCGACAACCCTAATTCTTCCACAAGCTTCACGACTAAGGTTGGAGACCCATTATACCTAGCGAGCGGAGATAATCCAAGACTTATCCTTGCTAGTAAATTCGATAGTCAAGGATTTGTGTGCTGGAAAATGCAAATCACACTCGCGCTGGGATCCAAGAACAAGTATTTCTGGATGGGGCCTTGAAGAAGCCAACTGAAAATGCTGCCGAAATCCAAGCTTGGAATAGCTGTGACTCCATGGTGCGGTCATGGCTACAAATGGCCCTGGAAAAGAAAATAAGCGAAAGCATCCTTTTCGCACCCTCCGCTGCCCAAGCTTGGAAGCAACTGTGTGGCAGATGGGAGCATTCAGACGCACCCCATATCTATGACCTAGAACATTGCTTGGCCACGACAATTCAAGGAAGTGAGTAAATCATTGATTACTTCACAAGAGTCAAGAAACTATGGGACGAAATCGACGCTACCGACATAGTTCCCACCTGCTCCTGTAATTCCTGTACCTGCGAAGCATCTGAGAAGTTTGTCGAGTACGTTCGACAGAGGAGATTGATAAAATTCCTTATGGGATTAAATGAGTGCTTCAGTGTGATTAGAGGAAATATACTTATGATATCTCCTCTGCCAAGAATCGACCAAGTATTTTCCCTCCTCGTTCAGGAAGAACGACAAAAACACCTTACCAGTTCGAATGAGATTAACTCGCTGTCATTCTCCGTCGAGCAGAACAAGAAACTAGGAGCAAGATTCACAAGTCAAAACCCTAGGCGTACCAACCTGTAGTGCACATATTGTAACAAATTGGGGCACACAAAGGAGCGATGCTACCTAAAGATTGGATTTCCCCCAAATAGGACAAACAATAAAACAATAAGAAGCAATACGAATGATGCTCGAACCCTAGATAGAAAGGATGAAGATCCAAAGGTAGCTACAAAAGATCCGTTTGGAGGAATCCTATTTTAGGAACAGATGAACAAATTGTATGATTACATGAGCAAAACCAACCCAAACAAGGAAGGCCAAGGTTCCGATGTTCCTCAAACTGGATTTATTGGTTACGATTTCCACCCTAAAACTATTTTAACTTGCATAAAAAATCCCTGCAATAATTCTTGCATGACTCATGTGAATTATGATACAGAATGCAAATCCTGCCCTAATTTGTGTTTGACTTGCATGAAAAATCCTTGTATTGATTCTTGTGTGACTTGCATAAACAAGAATTCTTTGTTCTGTACGCAATGTAATGATCATGTTGTAGGACAAACAGAAAGAAAAATCAAGACTAGAAAAACTGATAACTTACTGAATGCTGAGAAACAGATTGTTTTTAAACCCACAGATCGGATCTTAGATTCAGGTGCCTCAAATCACATGTGTGGAAATCTGAAGCTCTTTGATAATTATAACACCCTTGAAAATTGCTACACAGTGGGGATGCCAGATGGGCACCCTCAAGTTGTGAAAATAATTGGTGATATAAAGATCAACTCTCTGATTACACTAAGAAATGTCCTTCATGTGCCCGCTTTCAAATTCAACCTCATATCTGTTAATAAGTTATCTGAGTCATTGAAAGGAAGTTTTATTTTTGATCCCCAATCATGTTTCTATCAAGACTCTAAGAATAAAGATCTGGTCAAAAATTGGAAGTTTCAAGCGTGGTCTTTATATCCTGGATTGTGAATGTGATAAGAGAATCAATGGGGGTCACCTTTCTTTGGCTTGTAAGAACAGATCTGTTAGTTTAGGATTTTATTGTGGTGATAAATTGAATCTATGGCACCACAGATGATGGCATATTCCTAAGGATAAGATTCTTAAGCTAGACCTTACTGACTCTGTATACAAAGGTAAATAATTTGTTTGTGAATCCTGCTGTAGATCTAAAAGTCACAGACTGCCCTTCAATTCCACATAGACAGAAAGTATTTTTGTTTGAATTAATACATGCTGATCTATGGGGGGCCATATAAAATAGGCACTTATGATGAGAAATTTTATTTCCTTACCATGGTTGTTGATAAAAGCAAAGTGACATGGATACACCTATGTTCAAACAAAAGTGAATCTTTCAATATCATTATTGTGTTTTTCAATATGATTAAAACTTAATTCAAAAGGACTGTCAAAATTTGAAGGACACAATGCATATGAACTGGGAAGTTCTAAATATGCTGCTGACTTCCTTAACAAACATAGAATTATGCATCAAACATCATGCACTTACACCCCGCAGAATGAGGTTGTAGAATGAAAACATAGACATCTCCGTGAAACAGGTCAAAGTCTCATGTTTCATTCCAATCCGCCCTTAAAGTTTTGGGGTGACAGTGTACAAACTACAGCTTATTTAATCAATAGAATGCCTCTAAGCAGTGTTGACAATAAAAGTCCTTTTGAAATCATTTATAATGTTAAACCAAATTATCATGATATAAAATGTTGGGTGTCTTTGCTTCGCTAACATCAACAAGCCTGTAACAGTGTGATACCCAGTGTAGGGGTCACCTCCCACATCGATCAGGAGAGAGCACAAACCATGCCTATAGGTGTGGGGATACTCTCCCCTTGTGAGACGCGTTTTGGGATGGTACCCAGGAACAAATCCGTGCGGGCGGTCCAAAACGGATAATATCTCACATGTAGGTTAAGACTGGGGATGTTACAGTTGGTATCAGAGCCAGGCCCAGGTCGGTGTGCCAGCGGGGACGCTGGGCTCCCAAGGGGGGTAGAGTGTGATACCCAGTGTAGGGTCACCTCCCACATCGATCGGGAGAGAGCACGAACCATGCCTTATAGGTGTGGGGATACTCTCCCCTTGTGAGACGCGTTTTGGGATGTACACAGGAACAAATCCGTGCGGGCTGCGGTCCAAAGCGGACAATATCTCACATGTGGGTTAAGACTGGGGATGTTACAAAGCCACATCATGATAAATTTGCTTCAAGGTCTGTCAAGGCTATCTTTCTTGGTTACCCACAAGGTAAGAAAGGATACAAATTGCTTGATTTAGATAACAACAAAATCATTTACAATAGGGATGTCATATTTCATGAAAATCTTTTCCCCTTTAGAGATGAATGTTTCAACAAGGAAGAGGATAATTATAATGTCAAAAACAGGTTTGACCCTTTTATAAGTGACTCTGATGAAGACAACATAAAAGACCTTTATTGTGAGACTGGAACACCCTGGTAGAATAGATCTGGAATCAAATACTTCATCAGAACAACAGTCACCAGACTTAGAAATTTAATTGTAACCTAAAGCAATAGGCAGTGATCCAACATCACCAGAAACATCATCAGAAGCTGAAAACCACCAACATACAAAACAAGATGCTACCCTAAGACGATCTGTCAGAGAAAGGAATGCTCCGAGATACTTAGAGGACTACATTATGGGCGAGTCTTCAACAACAAAAATAGAAAAAGATAAGTACCATTCCGATTTCTTCACTTATATTTTGTCAAATAAAATTATTAAAGATAATTTCATAAACTGTGAAGATTTTGATTTTTACGCCAATCATGTTCTTTTGGATGAAAATGATACTATAGCCTCATCAAAATTATTCATGACTGACTGTAATCACAATTTACATGATACTCATAATAAGGCTTCAATTCATACCTGTTTTAGTGCAAATTTGCATAGAGAGACTGAACCTGTTTCATACTCTAATGCTGTTAAGACCTCAAGTGGGTTCAGGCAATGTCAGAAGAATTTGATGCCCTGGAAAGGAATAAAACCTAGGACATAGTTGAATTGCCAGTAGGAAAAAGAACAGTAAAATGCAAGTGGGTCTATAGAATTAAGTACCATGCAGTGGGAGCTTAAGAGAAATAAAGCTAGATTAGTTGCCAAGGGCTTTGCACAGAAGTACGGGGTAGACTATCTTGAGACTTTTTCGCCTATAGTAAAATTCACCACTATTAAAACCTTAGTGTCAGTAGCAGCCAAAAGAAATTGGAAAATTGCCCTGCTAGACGTTAATAACGCTTTTCTGCATGGTGACCTTTTTGAGGATGGTTACATGGAAATCCCAGAAGGGCATGTGTTGGAAGGTTCTAGAAAAATATGTAAATTAAGAAAGTCATTGTATGGGTTAAATCAAGCGTGTAGACAGTGGCACCAAAAACTCAGTGACTTTCTTAAGAGTTTGGGGTTTAGGCAATCAATGAATGATTATGCACTTTCATTAAGGTTTCTCATGATAAATTTTGCTTTCTGGTTGTATATGTTGATGATGTTTTGATTACTGGTGACAACATTGAGCTAATAAGTGCCATAAAGACTAATTTGAATCATAAGTTTAAAATTAAATACTTGGGTGAGTTGAATCACTTTTTGGGAATGTAGTTTATGCATACTTCAGATGGTATTATACTTTTACAAAAGGCTTACTGTGAAAGCTTAGTTAAAGAATTTTGTTGTCCTCTCTCTAAACTTGTGGCACCTCTGGATATGAATGTTAAGTTAAAGAGAAGGAAAGGAAAACCATTAGAGAACCCTAGTGAGTATAGAAGATTAATAGGCAGCATGATTTTTCTCTCACATAGCCGCCCTGATTTAAGTTTTGCCTTACAAGTTTTGAGTTAGTTTCTTGATTTTCCTACTGACTTACATCTTAAGGCAACATACCTTGAGCTACATAAAGAGACTCTCGGGGTACGGTCTTTTATTCAATAGGGAACAGGATTTTAATCTTACTGCTTATTGTGATGCTGACTGGGCTAGCTACTCGAATACTAGACGATCTGTTAGCGGTTATTTCACATGCTTAGGAGGCAGTCCCTTGTCTTGGAAGTCTAAGAAACAAACCATTGTTGCTTTGTCTTCTACGAAATTAGAATACCAAGCCATGAGGCAAGTGACTACAGAATTGAGCTGGCTGACAAGGTTGCTAAGTGAATTCGGAGTTTCTGGCATTGTCCTAGTGCTAGCCAAGTCAAGCAGCCAGGCAGCAATTCATATCGCCAAGAATCTTGTCCTACATGAAAAGACCAAACATATCAAATTGGATGTGCATTTCGTGAGAGAAAAGCTTCGGAGTGGTATGATCTCGGTTGAGTACATGACATCTAAAGACCAACTTGCTGACCTGCTGACTAAATCACTTCCTGGGAAGCATTACCCACTGTTACTGAGAAGGATGGGTTTGAGTCACTGGACGACCACCTGATTACTCCTTGTGTTTCAATCATGCATTCCTGCATGATTTGAGGGGGGCTATTAGCATATCATGACTCACATTATTATGTAGCCCAGCTAAGTTATTTTGAGTTTTACATAGTTTATTTTACCGTTGTTGTATTAGGGTATAAATACTTAGTGTTAGTGTTAGTTCTTTTGTCTGGGTGTGTGATTACTAAGCGGAGAAAGGCTCTAGTTAGAAACCATATCCTTTCATTCTCTGTAAGTAAAACACCAAGGGGTTGAACGTTCTTTTCAACCCTTTCAATAGAGCAAGCAGTGTTTTCTTCAAGCTGTGTTCCTTGCTTCAATCTTTCATCTTGCGCAAGTGAGATTAGCCACTTTCATCAACTAACCTTATGTTAAAAGAAGAATAAAATCTTTATATGCCTTAAGAATACATTAGTAGAGGAATATATTGAATCCTATAAGTTTCATACAAGTCTTTAAACTTAAGTCTCTAACACTTCCTAGCATTTTTACTTGCTATGGACTCAAGTGGTTGATATCATTGCCTCGTAGATGTTGCGTGCTATGTATTAGCTCAAGCATTTTAAAGGTAAATGAACTTTACAAGGTGAAGAAGTAGTTTACTCGGTTTCACTAATTTTTACAGTCCCTTTGTGTGTTGTTTGTGTTTTCAGACCGAATGTATTGATGGCCAAGTCCTTGCGCGTGGGAATGACACAACAAATTCATATTACATTTAGCAACATATAATAGTACAAAATAGATCATTTTTGGTGAGTTTTGTCAGCTAAATTTGACGACTTTGAACCACCAAAAAAGAGGTTATAAGGTTTGCCGTCGGTTTTGAAGCCGTCGAAAAAAGCATAATTTTTGGCGGTTTGTAGGCCAAAACCGCCAAAAAGAGCACATGAGGCTGGAATTGACAAGCCTTTTTCGGCTGTTCTTATCTTAAAAACCACCAAAAATAGTGTTTTTTAGAAGAAAAAAAAGAGTTGCTCATTTTCAACCTAACAACCGTCAGAATTCTTTTTTTCTATTTTTGTTTTATTCTCACATTTTTTCAGTAGACCTGTTATTATGAATCCCTATACACATTTCACATCTCAGTAACACGTCTTAGAAGACCTCTTCATCTCTCTCCATTCCAAACTATTGGCAATAACATACAAAACAAAAACATCATATACATAATAAACAAACACTAACACTTCATATTTCCAGAAAAAACACGCATACTTCAAATGGTCACATGGTCATACAACCATTAAGAAATTATGTGATACGCTAAGAACAAATAAATTTTGTTCATCCATAAACCTAATTGTCAAAAAAATCCATCAGGTTAAAAAAACACTTTGAACAATATATATAATCTATTATGGTGAATCAAACCAAATCCATATAAACATACTCCACCCAATCCTCTAGCATGAAGTTGATGGTTTCTGTGGTGTATCTTCCAGCACTATGAAAAACCTTAAAAAAAAGCAAATAAAATTTAGTTATACTATACTTACAATGCTACAAATGAATTAATAATAGAACAACCGATAAGATAAAGTTCTTATACATACCTTATTTAATAGCTCATTAATGTCACCAAATTGGTTGATAATGTACTCTTGAATTTATAGCAAATATGCATTGACTACATACATATATATCTACAATGAAAATGAAACAAAATAATTGAAAGATATATAATAAATGTACATAATCCACTCACATGTTAAGGAAGGATTTTATTGAGATCTTTTTCATGAATTTGGACTGAAGAGGATAAAGACATAGTACTCGAGAAAGTTCTAAGCACACCCCGCATGCACTACCAAATGACCATTGTACAATACAAAAGCACTAACATGTCATATATTATCAAACTATGATTATAAGTTTATGTACCACATTACCACTCTTGTTGTATTTATATAAGTTTTACACTTTATATTTACATATATATATATATATAAGAAAACTACCATTATATTGTGTATGTATGTTAAAACTAATGATTTGTTTATTGTACATATATGATATATATATATAAATAGATATGTATATATATACACATTCGCAATCCACCATTCATTAACTTATTAAATAACTTTACACATTTATGTTGAATAAACTTTATATGTGTCTACAATATTATCCTTTCTCATCAAATATCACTAGGTATCAGTTACTCAAAACAAACAATGAAAAAGTAGAAAAACACCAAGAACATGTATGGGCATTTTATAGAACACCCTTGCAGGCGTACAAATATTGTAGAGAAAAATCACAAAATTAAATAACTTCAAACATACCATTCATTCACCACACATCTAAACACATAATTGATTCAATATACACATATAAAAACATCAATTTAACACAAATTTCGCTAAAAAATCGAAAGAAAAGAACCCTAAACTTACATTGTTTATCGCCTACGAACTTATGTAACCGGACTTGATTGTGAATGTGGTGGTGTGGTACGGTGACGAAGAGAGTCGGTAGCGATTCTCTCTCTCTCTCTCTCTCTCTCTCTCTCTCTCTCTCTCTCTTTTCTATCTCTCTTTTCTCTCTCTCTTCCTGTGTGTGCACGCGTGTGTGTATTTGAGTGTGAGTGTGCGTGCGTGCGTGTGTGTGCACGTGTGTGTGTGTGTGGCGTGTGTGTATGTGGCGTATGCATGTGTGCAACGTGTGCGTGTGTGCGGCGTGTGTGTAACGACCCCATCACTGGCCTAGGAGTTAGCGATGTTACACGCCGTGTATTACTACTTAATAACGCAAGGCTCTAAGCTAACGTTCGTAAATAAGGCCCAAAATGATACTTGTATATAAAGTGTAGTCAAAGGTAAGTCAATATCACAATACAAAACTCCCCAACATTAGTCAGAAATCTGAAGAGTAATCAAAAGGCCCGAAGGTTACAAAGTCATAAACGAATAATCTGAATAGTCAAAATGAGCTAGTTAACTAAAGCTCCAGAAATAGAGGCGATCCTCGCTGATCAATTTGCAATATTAGTAAAAGTAGGGGAGTGAGCACACAACCATGCCCAGTAGATGACTAACTTCATCAACCAGCATACTCAAAACATTTGTAGATAACATTATAAAACAGAAGATAAACAGAAGGGAAAGACGCTTTCCAAGTCAAACACCAGAAATAAAAGTCCAATAGGTAGGACCAGAACAGAGTTCAAAGTGATCAGAATTCACAAACAGAGTGGGACACTAGATACCAAAGCATAAAGACATAACAAATAGAATCCGTGAATAGAACGAGGAAACCTCACTCGTAAACAGAACAGGTGAAACACCTATGAACAGAACGGGGATAACACCAATGGCAAACAGAAGGACGTCCTACGCAGCGCGTTACGAGATAGCTAAACCAGCCATCCACTATTCAGATACAGAGATACTAGGTCCCAAAATAGAAGCTTAAATAATCATAAGCATATGTGCACCAATTGCACCACAAAGCACATAGAAAGCTTGGTTATCAATAGGGGAATACAACCCCGCAAAACAGAAGTCAAAACGGGACTCAAACGAGCAGTTTAGCCAAAACAGATGGATGTCCGAACTTGTGTCCGAACGTCGAAGTTCGGACACAAGTTGAGGCTTAGAAGGCGTAGAAAATAGAGTGTCCGAACTTATGTCCGAACGTCAAAGTTCGGACACAAGTCGAGACTTAAAACCAAAGATGTCCGGACCTCGGTACAGACTTTGAAGTTTGGACAAGTTCCGAGAAAAGTACGTGGTGGTGTCCGAACATGTGTCCGGACGTCAATGTCTGGACGCATGTCGAACTAAAATTAGAGGAAATAGCGGAGGGTGTCTGAACTTCTATTCGGACTTGCAAGTTCGGACACTAGTCGAGACTTGAAAGCCGGTCCATCCTCACACCCTGTCCAAACATCAAGCTCGGACGGAAGTTCAGAAACTGTAACACCCCAACTTCAAATAACACACTTAACAAGCCTTTGTAGCGGAAATCACAACTCACCACATAACTCAACTCTTTGGTGTTACACGCCGTTAGCCACCCACGTGGCTAACAAGGCTAACATACATACATTGTACCGGTCTGATGGACTAAACTCCCGAGCAACTACACATAAATCCCGTTCCATGTCCAACAATCATTATACACTTACATTACAACTGTACCGAGTAATTACCAACTAACGCCGATACATTTTCGGTCTTACTACACCTATAATACATCCACAATTCTCATGACTACCACATACAAACGCTACCCCGTCCTACTCTCGAGCGGCTTCCAGTTCCTTGTACCTGAAAAGTATGGGAGCCCCCAAAGGGGGTCAGCACCTTTGCTGGTATGGTAATCCCGCAGCGCATGCTACCGGGCCACACAACTATTTGTCGTTAGCATGCGGTTGATTTATTTCAAACATGCACAAACTCACACACATATCATGCTTATAAGCAAACATCCATTAATAGAATACATACACAAGGTTAGCACACTCAACATAACAACACACTTCACTTTATAACATACACAACTTAATTTTCACTCTTCTTAGAGTACATGAACTTCATTTAGGGAGTGCGGGGTGATATAAGCCCGAGCACAACAACATACATTTTCTTTACTTGAGTGGTGGCCTCATATAGGACCGTGCAAAACACAATTTCCCCTAGCTCCAATAGTGATGAGGTAGGTAAGCCTTGGTTAAGCTTGTGGGTGGTTGTAATTCAAGGAGGAAGAACAACCGTAACATAACAAAGAGGGAGTCGAAGCGAACTTAGGCTTCAACACCCTACCCATTGTACATAATTTCCCTCCTAGCCCGATGTGGAGGTCGGGTAGGTAAGCTTTGGCTAAGCTAGTGGGAGGTCGAAATCCAATGAAGGAAAACAACCCTAACATAACAGGATGGGAGTTAATTCACATATATATATTAACTCCCAAACAATACGCGCGACCGGGACAACCGGATTCCTCTCCATACATACATATACTTATTAGTTAAGGGTTCCCTTATGGAACTTATCATTTACATACATCACATAGTGTTACTAACTCGGTTAGACACACAAGGGAATTCATATCCCATTTCGACAACACGGATAACAGTATTCAACAACAACAAATATTAAACAAGTCACATACATCACACTTTAACCACAACATACACTAACGCACGGATAGCCGTAGTTAGAACGTTCCCATGGGTTGGGACGTTTATTCCGAATACCGATCTCTTATGTGAACCTAAAGTCGGTTAACTATTATTTAACACATAACTAAGGTTAAGCGATATCGGAATTAATTACGCCACAATAATGAATTACTATAAACTCATTTCATGCTTTATCTTGCAAGGTGGCAAACACACAGAAAAACACATTGGCATACAAGCCGGTGTAATCCGGTAGGACACAGGTTGCAAGAAAACCATACCTGTCACCCTGGGGAATTACTTTACCGGTGTTCTCACGTTCCTCGGTTCACACTTGTTCCTCATGTCTTACTCTTGAACCACTATTTAACATGTCAAATGGTTCAATTAATATTAGGGTGTTACGGTAGGTACATAATTGCTACTCCCGTACTTACCCCGTTATCCCGTTATTTCGGTTTAACTTTGTGTACTTAAACTCACAACTTTCTCAATCATTTCCAACACTTGTTTATACTTTCTATGGCCTTTAAAACTCACCAAACAAGGCCTAATCAACATCTAAAACCATTACCATTCACTTCCCCATCATAACAACACTTTAAAACACATTCTGGTAAGTTTTTAGCATGGTCCGGGTTTGTGTCCGGGGTTACAAACCCGGACCAACCCTGGAAAACACGTTCTGGACATTTTTCTATGTGGTCCGGGTTTTGTTCCGGGTTTACAAACCCGGACACCCCCTGGGATGATCTTCTGTCGTGTTTTTGCTATGGTCCGGGTTTGCGTACCGATTTGCAAACCCGGACCAACCCTGGAACTGTCAAAATTTACAGTTTTGATCAGTTTTCAACCCATAATTCACCTCTAATCATTTCCTAAACTTTCCACATGTTTTCTACATGTTTAAACACACTAAAATACTCACTAAACCTCCTTAAAACATGGTCCAAACTTTGCTCCAATTCTACAATTTCAATTCCACATTTCTTCACTCACTGCACAAGTTGCACATCAGTGCACTCTCAAAATTCTCATGACAACACTTAGCCTTCTCCTTGCCATTTGACCATACCACATTCATTCCTAGCACATTCATCTCCATTTCCCAATCTCATTCATTGTTTCCCAAGTCTCACACCTAGTTCCTCTCTAGCAAAATCCAAACTCTTAAACATCATCCTTGCTACAGATTTTTGTCTAACTCCATTCCATTCTTCAATCAACACCTCAATGCGGTTTACCACCCAAACCAATTCCTAACAACACCTAATTAACACTTAACTCTTCCAGCTCACATCACCATCTAAACTACTATATTTCTACCGAAATTTCGCCATGACCTCGTTACAAACCTTACATATCCCAAAACTCATTTCTTCACATAATTCACCCTACAACTAGCCAAACCCACAAGGGTTCTACCAGCACATAACAAAATCCTCAAATTCAACAACAACAACAACACAATCACCAAAAATCTCCAAAATCCCAATAACCACATTATCCATCACTTTGGTTTCATTACTTTGTTTACCCATCCCAAACACTTAAACAATTATAAACAAGGTTCAAGGTAGTTTTTCTTACCTTAATTTCACAAGCCTCCTTAATTCGTCTCTTGCTCCTCATCTTCTCCAAAATTGGTTAAGAGGGTATGGAGTTTCCAAACTCCATCCCAACATCCAAGAACACATAAACATACCCAATTAATTATCTAAACCCTTGGAATATCTTAATTCAATCAAAGGCTAGAACACAAAGTTAGGGTTTACCTTTTTGAAGCTTTTAAGAGGGATTCTCCCTTGAATCAAGAGGGAAACTACTCCACCATTGAAGGGTCAATTTGGAGCTCAAGAACAAGAAGAAAAACAAGGTATGAGGTTGGGCAAAATCGGCCAACAAAGAAAGATGGAGAAAATGAGTTTTTCTTGGAACATGTTTACCTTGTTTGAAAGAGGAGACTCCAAGCTTCCTTTTGATGTCAATTTCTCTTCAAATGGGGAAAACCCATGTGGATGAAGTTCATCCTTTTTGAATTTTGAAAAGAGAGATTGATAGAGAACGATGAGGAGATGAAGAATATGTAATTATTTTTGTGATTGGAGCTTGTTTGAAGCTTGGGCATGGCATTGAAGTTGGAGTAGCCATTGGAGAGGAAGGAGAGAAATCGACAGCTTGGGGGAGAAGATGGAGCCGGCTGGGAAGAAAGAGAGGGAGGAAAGAGAAAAGGAAAGAGAGAAATGAGAGGAGAGAGAGGGTGGGGGCTCCTTTTACTTTTTCTTTCTTTTTCCTTTTTTTTCTAGCTTATTAGGTGTGTGATAGGGCTGTCTCACAATTAAAACCGGCCCACTTAATTATTACAAGCTGGAGCGTTTTTCGTTTTTTACAGAAAACGCTCGTTATTTTACCCGGTTTAGCACTATTCACTAACCGGGCCCGTTTTCCGGAATTTTCTTGTTTATTTAATTTTAATGGTTATTAGGCTCCCATTAATGTTTAATTATAGTTATATAATCAACTATAATTTTTACGAAGTCATTTAACTGTTTAAAGTCACGTTTTCGGGTTTTCTCAAAAAACGCGCTTTAAGACTCCGTTAGCGTTTTAACGCATTATTTGGATCCGTTTTCTTCTGGAATTTTTCCCACATGTTCTTAGTATGTAATTAGGGTATAAAATATATTTATAACCCCAGTTAAAGTTTTATACCTCCTAAAACAATTAAATACGCGTTTTCACGTTTTGTGACTTTTACGCATTTTCTTTTTCTTTTTGGTTTTTATTTTTTCACCAATAATCTTAAGGACTTAATTAGCCTTAGAAAATTATAATTACATAATTAATTAACATATTAAGGTTTGGGGTATTTCAATCTACCCCCTTAAAAGAACTTTGTCCTCGAAGTTCACACTTCCCACACATCATTGGTTAGAATACGGGGATTACCTGCAACATATGACTTCCATAACAACATACTTTACATCACACCCTCGGACTTAACGGTCCGGGTACATATACACATCCATACATAACATACCATACTTACTTAGTAGCCTCGGACTTAATGGTCCGGGTACCTTAACAACATTGTACATACATAATAACCCTTAGACTCTTAGGTCTGGGTAACATAACATCATTTAGACACATGGTCTAGGTAACATAACACTTTCGGAATTCAATCACATTAGGACTCAAGGTCCAAAATAATAATTACTACACATACCACACAACATGTCATAGCATGTATAGCAACCAGAAATTCCTTTTCCATCTCTTCATGGGTTTGAGACCCATGTTGAGTACATATACACTGTGATCCCGCAGAACCGGTCGCGATGGACACTCTGGTCCCCGTTCCTTTGGGAGATCAAAACAATTGCATACATCTTTAAAATATACTTCTCATGTCACCGGTCCTAAGACAAAGGCTCGTACGTCCTCAGCTCGTGAGCAAGTAATAGGAAAAATACTCTATATGAGGTTACGTATAATGAAATCCTCTATTGGAAGGATACAAGTTGAAAATCCTCTACAAGGTCACATAAAGGTAGTCCTTCCTTTGAAAATACCACTTAAGAATCTTAAAATATTCATTGGAGTCTTGAAAATACCAATTGAAAATTTGAACCCACCAATTTAAAATTCTTTTGAAAACACCAATACAACTCCAAGTCCAATTATTGTTAACTGCATCTTATTCTTGATGTGATTATTTGTGACCACTTATAGGGAGTTTCAAGAATCATCCAACCCTAATGTGATCAGCATCAGTGTTGAACTATCTCTCCACCCTAATTTGTGTTCGGCTTCCCTTGATCTCATGATAATCAAGTTTCACCTCCCACTTAATTTCAAACAACAACTAATTCAAGCATGTACCATTTTCTATCTTCCAATCCATCTAGTCGTAATCATTACATCTCCAAGGGTGGAACTATGTCCATCAATCATCTTCCCGATTTATTTTAAATCAAGTTACCTAGGGAATTTAATTCTCACTAGGTTCTACGTTGGTGTCATACCTCTTCATAAATCACAACACTGTATAATATATACTTTTGTCAAAATACAATACACGGTTTTATTTAGTATCATATGAACATACATAGTCGGGGTCTTAGTTCCCCGGGAGTTTTTCTACTCCCTTATACTTGTACTTTCACACATCTCTTAACAAAATAACACACTTATCACAATGGTATTCGCATCTTCAGTGCGCAATTACCACAATTAACCATGAATGAATGCATATGTTTATGTAACACGCGCACCAATCATCAAAACAAATCATTTTGTACTATGCACATCATAGTTCACGTACACTTGTACGGTAAAACACACCAAGTGGTTCTGCGCTCTACCCCCCTTAAAAGGGATTACGCCCACGTAATCAATCACTTAATCACTGGTTTATAACGTCCTACCGTCGTGGAGTGTTTTAACTCCCCGCGGTTTATTATACACTGTGTTCTGGTTTGAGGATCTTAGCCATGTTGGCGGTTTAGTCCCTAACCAAGAATTCTCACTAGAGTTTATTTTAACTTTTAACTGGTTTCGATCCTGGCCTGTGAGGCTTTTAGGCATCATTAGTTTGCCATTCACTATTTGCATTCATCATTTGAATCACTGGTTCACCAGTTTCTGCTGCGCAACTCTTGATAATTTAGAGCTTAGTTTGCCCCATACATTATTCTTACTGTACCGTATATCTTCGATTATCACCTTCATCTTGGTAATAACTATTTCTCAACCGACGCGTGGTATTTCTTACCATGAGCGAATTCGGTGAGTTACAAAACTTACTATCCACTTCCATGATAATTTATTGTATTCCACAATGACTTACTTGATTTCTTCCGACTTACTGTCGGTTAAGTTTGAGCTACTACCTTTTGTGTAGTACTCTGTCGGTTATTTCCAACACTTGAGGTATATTCCATACCGATATTTAATAATTGTGTTACTGTAGTCACTTATGCCTACTAAGTACCTTTTGATTGGTACGACCGTGCTTCTCTTATGCATCGGTTTTATCACACCATAATTCTTGTTCCTCCATCACAATTGACATTACCCAAACTTCCTATCTATCCCACTCGATCATTACCGCGCAAGTGCAATACCAAAACACTCAGTCATACAGAGTGCAGAGGCGTAAACTCTTGACAGTAAATCTCTTATGCGATTGCAATAGGAATTCACACTGTGTTCCTTATCACATAGTACCGACCATTGGCTTATTGCCCAGTCGGTTTGCTATTACTTACCTTGCATGATCATTGGGTTTGACCCATAACTGGTTTATCTGTCACATTATTATTTAGCAACACTTATGCAACGGTCGCTTACTGCGCCCGTGCCCTTACTCATTGTGTAACATTAACTTACACTGCATCCGCTATTATATTAGCTTCCGCCATTACACTGTGTCTTGCCACTTATTGGCTGACTGCTGAACACGCTATTGTTTTTGAGTCTCTATGCTCCTTGAGCGTCGTTCATTACACATTTAGCATCCCACACCTATGGTGGTTGCTATTTGACTTTTACTCATCTGATCTCCACAACTGGTACAAATACTTCTTTTCGATTTATCCCTACTCACATCATTCTTGGGTAATGACAACGTGGTCAACCCTTAACATATTCCCTGAACTCTGTTCGCATAACTACCGCTGTTGCGGTCTCACATATCACGAGGTATCCCCACTCTTGAAGCAGTGGTTCGTTATCCGCTTACTTACTTATATAACATAAATCTCTTGGTCAATAACATTTCCTTAACACATTTACTTGTGGCTTATAAGCCCTATTGCCTCGAGCTCTGCTCATTGTAGGCTGTTCACACACATTTACTTCCCGTACATAATACACGGTTTATAGGTTGTATTGGGCTCCATGATTTATTCCTTTCATGGGATGCCCCTTCAAGGATGTCAGACTTCCTCCTGACGCCTTTTGCTTAAACTGGGTGTTAGTTTCGACCCTTGCGTTTCTATCATGTTATCTCATTCAACCACTGTTGATCCAAACACCCTTTTAAGGACAGCTCCTGGGTGTCACTAGGTTATGCCATTACATCTGGCTTTCACTTATGAGTATGTTTAATTAACAACATCGCCCTGCGTTCTTGGCTGGGTTAAATGTCGTTTCCAGTGAGATTGATGTCTCTAGTGACCATCTCGGGAGTCTCATCCCGATCCTTGCACATGAACGTATCCATCGTAGGCATCTGCCTCGCCATTTATAGGCTGGGTACTTACTCCAGTTATTACATTCATCCCTCAGGATTCTTAAGACATACTCCACGTCCTTACTTATCAACCAGTGCACTTCGCACTTGTTCACCTTTAAACATTTCCTTACAATAAGTTCACTGATTCCCTTAGTCTCGTTGATTTAACTGGGTTCCTTTACTTCAACCATTCGATGTAATCCATCACTCTTGCTTGCCTTTTACTTCGGACCGTAGTATGGAGTCGACTACTTCCCGTGTTCCAGACTCCACTCGTATACATATATGGGGTATCCTACTGATACATTGCTACTTACCCGATTAACCTACAAGAAGGTTTGTCAGGCCCACAAGCTCCTATCGGAGTGCGGTCGTCCCACATTACTGTTGGTACACTCGTAGTGTCCGTCACACGCCTAGGTGAAGTATTCTGTTGTCAACTCCTCTTATATTATCCTGTGATAATATGCATTCCATGCTTCCCGAACTTAATCAAGCGAAGTGTATCCACTGTTGTATTATTATGAACTCAATCCTTTCCTCGGGTTGTTACCCTTGGGTTTACCGGTTTCCATCCGGTTATTTAAGAGTAACTGGGTAAAACTTACCTACCGTGTGGCACTGATGCCGGTGTAGGTCTTCGGGTTTATTTTAAAAAAAGAATTGAAATAAAGTGGGTTTGAAAGAAAATCTGGTTTTGAAAAGAGTTTTGAAAATGAATTTAAGTTGAAAGAAAAATTTTCGTGGTTTTATAACATTTCCTTGCCTTAACCAAGTCTAGCTTCTTGCTGACTGATATATTTTCAAGTACAGAGGTCAGGCTATCAAGCCCTTCCACAGTTATGATGATCTCGCTTAACTTTAAGCACTTTTGTAGTTGTTAAAAATCTCCCGCGCAACCTTGTCGTAGCAACACTTGCCATGGCAAGTGCGCCATGCAATCTGGTTATCGGTCCAATACACACCGGTTGCGGTATGGCTTTCACCCGTACTGACATCAGTGGCCTTGTTGGCCCTTACTTTGATCTTACAGCCTTAACAACAATCTTCGAGGTACTTCTCACTGCCTTCACATGTTAACCATTAACTAGGGTGTTTCCCATTCTGGGAGACCCCTTTTTACTTAGTATTGTATCCTCCTCGTACTATATTGTGGTTCCTTAATCGGTTAGTATACCGTTGGTGTATTATTTATCATTTGTAGTCCCGCAGACACTCGTCTCGGGTTTCTACTACTTCACTTCTCCACTGTTGCACAGTTAGTGCTTGCAAGCTGGTTGTCCTCGACTGCTTCGCATGTCGACCCATGGTGCTGGAAATTCCATTCTCTTACGCATAAGATTCTTCACTTTTCGCTACCTCATGTGGCAGACACTGTTAAAATGGAGACCATCTTCGGGATTCACACCTTTCGGCATCTACCGTGTGACAGGTTCTCCGTACTTATAAGGACACTTAATAACAGCCAGATCAGGTATTCCCGAGTAAGAGAGGACTTCCATCTCTCTGACGTTCCTTCCGAGTTATAAAATAGGGTTTGTAGAGGGCGGGATGGATATCGTAGGTATCCAGTACACACTGGTGTTCCCTAACTAGCGTACTTCTCACGCTATCACTCAACCCTTAACCCAAGGTACTAAAATCTTAACTCGGTACTTCCTAAGCTCGGTACTTCAGTCATCAGAGCGATACTTCGCTCGGCCCAGCCTAATCAACCCACATGTGTGATATTGTCCGCTTTGGCACGCAGGCCGCACGGATTTGTTCCTGGGGTTTCGCCCCAAAACGCGTCACACCAGAGTGGCCCAGCGGAAGCGGAAGCCCTCACACAGGTGGATATTGTCCCTACTATTGGGGTTTTGTTCCGGAGGGTGATACCAACTCCTCTCCAGACGCGTCACACCAGAGTGGCCCAGCGGAAGCGGAAGCCCTCACACAGGTGGATATTGTCCCTACTATTGGGGTTTTGTTCCGGAGTATGATACCAACACCTCTCCAGACGCGTCACACAAGGGAGAGGTATCCATGCACCTATAAGGCACACTTCGTTCTCCCTCCCCAATCGATGTGGGAGGTAACCCACCTCTGGGTGTTACACTCCACCCCCCTCACGGGAGCCCAGCGCGCCTTGCGGGCCCACTGGCACACCGACCTGGGTCTGGCTCTAATACCATCTGTGACGGCCCAGCCTAATCAACCCACAGTGTGATATTGTCCCTTTGGCATGCAGGCCGCACGGATTTGTTCCTGGGGTTTCGCCCCAAAACGCGTCACCCCAGAGTGGCCCAACGGAAGCGGAAGCCCTCACACAAGTGGATATTGTCCCTACTATTGGGGTTTTGTTCCGGAGGGTGATACCAACACCTCTCCAGACGCGTCACACCAGAGTGGCCCAGCGGAAGCGGAAGCCCTCACACAGTGGATTTGTCCCTACTATTGGGGTTTTGTTCCGGAGGGTGATACCAACACCTCTCCAGACACGTCACACAAGGGAGAGGTATCCATGCACCTATAAGGCACACTTCGTTCTCCTCCCCAATCGATGTGGGAGGTAACCCACCTCTGGGTGTTACAGAAACAGCCAAAAACGTAGAAAACAAACAGCGTAACAAGGTTTGTCCAAATGTTTGGACAGACGGTCGAATACATTGAAAAATACAGTTTTCATAAGCGGATTGCACACACACAGAATGTCCAAAACTTGTAAAAAATGCCATACTAAATCCAGAACAGTTTCAACACAACTATGAGGGTTTTATTAGAGCAGTATCAAGGCAAAATCAAGTGTAAAACAAGAAGAAGCATTTAAAGCAAGCAAGTGTTTAGATGAATTCTTGAATTCAAGTGTGCAACATTTGTGAAAAATCTCAGTAGGAGTGCAACCAACCTTCTCATGGTGACATCGGTATGCTTAGGGCAAATAAAAAATATAGAGTTTCGGGGTATGATCTAGAGTGCTTTAAAGTTCTTACATATTACGGAACTTGTAGAACTTTTACCATGGCCAACTTCTCTCAAGAATAGACATTGAGGAAAAACAAAAGGAAAAATAGAGATTTGCATTTGATTCACTTTTGTAATAAGAGATGAGGAGAGATAATTTGGCATTTTTCCTTGCTTTAATGAACACTCAACTCTCTTTTGTTGGTAACCCATGGTGTCTCTCAAGTTCCTTTTTAAACATTTTTAACAAGGAAGCACCCCTTAGCAATCCCTAGATGAGAAGATAGAAAGAACCCCTAAGCAATAAAAATTCACCAAAAAGGGATTTATGGATGCACTGCAAATAATTGCTCCTCAAGAGAGATCTTTTGAAAATTTTGGTGAAAAATTCTAAGGATTCATGGAAACACTTGCTTACTATAAATGTAACTTCAACATGGAAGCTATAGATATGCATAAGGAATTTAACTAGTGCACCAAAAAGAAAAGGTCGGTTCCCCCACACTTGAATGGGATAATGTCCTTATTGTTCAAAACAAAACTCAAGGGAAAAACAAACAGAAGACTTTTTCGAAGCACTAAGCATAGAGTACAAAAGTGTAATGCATTGTTTAAGTATTAAGGAGTTAGAGAACTAGTACTCCCCTGATAAGACGTGAGTTGGATGAAGGTTTCCCCCACACTTGATAGTGTTCGGGGTCGTTGAAGCGCTAGCTCCGACGGTGAAGAGTCGAAGACCCTAGTAAAATTTTGTAAGATTTCCTCTTGCATTTATCCTAACTCATCCTTGAGGAGCTCTTATTTTCAATGTGTATATATCTACAATGCATAGCCAAAAAGAAACTAGGCGCAAATTGATTTCGAGGAATACTAAAAAAAGGCCATAATTAGTAATCAAAAGGGGACTCATACATGAGTCCCAACTATATTATCCGAAAGTGCAGTAAATAAATGATAAAGTCAAAAGAAAATACTACAAAGCAAGAGAGTGCAGAATTTAAATGACAGAAATCTAAAAGAGTCATTAGAAATAATGAAAGTGTAGACAAACAACAACTAGCCACATCTGATCATAAAATACAGCTACTGAGGTGGAGGACCACCGCGCCCTATCTGCTCCTAGAGGGACCGGATTTGGGCTTCCATCAAGCGCTGATGCTTCTCTATACAGCGTTGTTGCTCGGTGACAAGGCGTTGGTGCGATGCAACCTGGCGATGGTAGGCCTCGAAGCGCTCATCCGTCACGACGCCAATCGATGGTGAAGGAGGGAGGAGCAGTAGTGGAGTGGCATGAGTGGAGGGGCCCGTGGAGGACTCCCCGCTACTCTGAGCATTGGCCTTCCTCCAGCCGGCGTCGGTGAGAGTAAAGCTCATCCTCCTCATCGTGTAGTCTCTAATCAGCTTCATGGGAGGGCTGGCCAGAAGTCCATCAGTCGGCACCCTCAGCTGGGCAATCTGCCTCTAGATGAAGAAGGGGAAACCCAAGTGCTAGGTGTCCTTCTTAGCGATAATGTGCAGCAGATACCTGAACATCAAGCTAGAGAGAGACATTGGCTTGTCGAGATCCGGGTCTACAAAGTAGTCCATGAGGAAGCAATCGGTAGCGTTGAGGTCTTTGTTGCCCCAGGGGAGGAGGTTATGTTGGACAAGCGCAAGTAGGACCCTCTTGACCGGATCCATCACCATGTTCAGAGCCATCGTAACTCGAACATCGGTCCCTGACTGGTTCTTCTTTCGGCGTTGGACCAGCATGATGGACAAGTAGCGCTTCCGGTGATTGTCCAGCTCACCCGACATAACCCAATGACGGTAAGTCACGTCCTCCCATGGCAACCCAAGAAAGGTCTGAAAGGACTCCGTCTTGATGGTGATCGGATGCCCGCCAACGTAGGAAGAAACCTCGCGCTCGTGGCGTTCTACAGTGGCACTGGCGTAAAACTCGTAGATCTGGCAGGGGTACTACTGACCACCCATGCCCAAGAGGCAGCTCTAATTAATAGGGTCGAGGAGGGCGCGGAGCTGGAGCATATCGATTAGGGCAGGGTCGACCGTCCTCTCCCGCACGATTTCCTTGCGGCGGGAGCATTATACCATGTGTGGGAAGCTTCGTTTATAAATATGCCATCAATGAGACCGGCATTGGCTTCCGCCCTCCTAGTTGTGTTTCGGTTTATATGGGTCATTGTTCTGCAAACAGGATAATGAAAAAGAAAAAGAAAAGAAAAAGGAACAAATAGCAAACAATGTGAAGTTAGAACAAAAAGAGGAAAAGACTAAGCATTTTGGGCCAAGAGTAAACATTAAGCACATTTGAAAGCAAAAGAAACAACAATTTCTTTAAAAAAAAATTGGCATAATCTCCCCTATCTTTCTTCCCTTTCCCCCGGTTCTAAGAAGCTTCACAAATCAACCAAAAGGTTGTCATTCAAGTGTTTAGGAATCCCAATAGCACATGTTACCCAAAGAGTTCAAATCTCACTAAGCAATTCAACACTTTACCCCATTTTGAACATTTGAGCAACATGAATTCCTAACCATGCTAGTGTATTACCTTAGATAATGAAAGACCAAAATGGTTGCTAATCAACTCACCAAGTTTAAACAGTAATAGCAGCACCGATCATAGCAACAACACGATGAATTAGGCATAATTCAATAAGGCATTAAGTACACATATTGTGCTAAAACCATTACAAAGCCACAATTTCTAGCCCATTTTCAGACACAAAGCCTAACATAATCAATTAAGAGCATTCCTAGCAACAAATTTGCCAAAATTCAGAATTCTCTCCCAAGACCCTGTTTGGTTCAACCTAATCCTAGCCTAAAGTGTAACTTGTTCAAAAATTCACAAAATTAACAAGTTAAGACTAGAATCACATACCTTTAGCTTTTGTAGAAGGAATAGAGTAAAAATTTGACACATTTGGACTAGAATTGGTGAAAATCTAAATGGGGGAGAAAAACTGAAATTAGGGATTTGGGGTAGGTTGTGGCTTGCTGGCGTGGTGGTTGCTGGGCGCGTTCGTCGGGTGGAGCACGAGTGGCGGCGGTCGGCGGTCGAAGAAGCAGGGGACGCCGGAAGACTAGTGGTTGGCTGGGGCGTGCGCAAAGAGAAGAGAACGGGAGAGCAGCAGGGAGTATGTTGGTATCGGGGGAGGTTGTTCCCAGGGGGTTAGGGGAAGGAAGACGATAAGAGAAGAGGGGAACTGATTAAAAAAACATTATCGTTTTGCTCTTTTTTTCAAAATTTTCGACCGCACCGACCCACCCTAGGGTCGGTCGGTGGGTCGGTCCATTATAGAAAGCAAATTTTCAGAAATCTCGACCTGACCGACCCACCCTAGGGTTGGTACGTCGAATGTAGAAACAAATTTTTTCAAAAACTTGGGACCGACCAACCCACCTCAGGGTCGGTCCTAGGGTCGGTCCGGTGCAGAGACTTCTCGTTTGCAAAATTTGAATCGACCGACCCATCTAGGGACGGTCCTAGGGTCGGTCATGGACAGAACCTCTCCGAAATGCATGTTTTTATGCCCAAAACAACTATCCTCATCCACAAGCAGATTAACCACACAAAGACGGACAGGCACACACACAATAACAATAGCAAGAAATAAGCAACCAAAGAATAAAGCTAAACTATCAAAATAATGCAAGGAAGGAGGAGAAAGTAGTCCGGGTTGCCTCCCGGAAAGCTGTCCGTCTTTTTAAGGTCTTTGGCTAGACCGTAGTTAGGGTTAGAAGAAACCTGGAGGGAGGATGCGAGGAGGACATCCAAAGCATGAATTGAAGGCATTCTTGGGCATCTACTTTGATGCATGTTTACCTTTTTCTTTCCCGGCCCTCTCTTTCTCTTCCCCAAGGATTAATGGTGGTTCATTTTTCATGGTCATCCCTTCGGGTAGAGTGATGAAGATAGGTGAAGAAGATGAGTGCGGCTGGGTCTCCTTTTCTGCAACCTTGACCGTCACCGTCTTGTTATTTGGGGACCTCCTAGCTGTGAAGACCAACTTCTCATCATATGCTTGCAAGGTCATGGTCCTTCTCGCCACAACAATTTGAGCATGAGTGGTGGCAAGGAAAGGTCGACCAAGGATGAGGGGTGTAGTGGAGTTTTCTTCTATGTCTAAAATGAAAAAAAAGGATGGGAAGAATAAGTGCTCCACTTTGATGATAACATCCTCGATCACTCCACTTTGGTGGGTTGTTGACCCATCCGCAAGCTGAAGGACCATCTTGGTCTCCTTCATTTCATCGATTCCTAGCCTCTTGAAGGTAAAGAGAGGCATCAAGTTTATGGAAGCACCTAAGTCCTATAGGGGTGTTACCAATCATGGCTGGGATGGTGAAACTGTCGGGGTCACTATACTTTAAGGGCAAAGGTTGATGAAGGATAGTAGAGCACGTCTCATTTAGTTGGATAGTTCTTGCTTCCGCCAATTTTGTCTTGTTAGAGATGAGATGCTTGAGAAATTTGACATAGTTGGGCATCTTGGCAATTAGGTCCACAAACGGGATGTTGACACTCAATTGTTTCAACACCGCTAGAAACTTTCCATATTCTGCATCAAAACTCTGTTTCTTCACTCGGTTTGGGAAATGCAAGGGTGGTTCATAAGGAGAAGGTTTTGGAGTGGATTGGTTTGTCTGAGTGCTTTGGGAAGCTTTCTCTACGGAAACTCAGCCCTTGCTCCATCATCCTCTTTGGATTCACCTGAGTCTTGTGGGGTTTGGACCCTTTTATCTTTTTACCCCTCCTCAAGGTAACAGCCTTTATCCCTTCCTCATCATTCTCCAACTTGGCTTTTTCTATTGCATAGTTTTAAGAAGCCTCCCCTATAGCTCTCCCTTTTCTGATTATGTTTGTTGATATTTCAGCAGTTACAAGTGACTTGTTTTCTGATATCCTAACTAAGAAGTTAAATAAGAAATGTTTAGGCATTGAATATTTTACTTTAACAGTAGTGGATCAAGGCGCACAAGGAATGAGTAGTTGTTCCTGCATCAGTTTAACATACCTTAAACCTTACAAGGTAATTCAACCTAAAACTTGTCATGTTTTTCAAGCATTAGCTTGTCATGATTTGCATGATCCTGAAACCAATGAACAAGCCACCATAAAACCGAGTTGGAAAAAAGCTATAAAAATAGAACTTGATGCACCAGAAAAGAACAAGACTTGGAATATAGTTCCTTTCCATTCAGAAAGAAAGGTTATAGGTTGTAAGTTGATTTTTAGGACAAAGTTATTAGCAGACGGGAAAATTGAAGAACTAAAGGCTAGGTTATTAGCGCAGGAATTCACACAAATATATGGCTATGATTACTATGATACATTCTATTCTATAGCAAAAATGACAACAATCAGAGCACTTGTTGTTGTTGTCGTGGAGAAAGGTTGGATAATGGACCAAATGGATGTCAACAATGCCTTTCTTCATGGTGAACTTGATGAAGATGTTTATATGCACATTCCAAAAGGCTTAAATCATAAAGAAGATGGATGTGTCTGCAAACTTAATAAAGCATTATATGGTCTAAAGCAATCATCCAGAAAATGGTATGATAAATTGACAATCTTCTTACAAAGTCTAGGTTATGTGCATCCCTTAAATGATTATTCTATAATGAGTAAACAATTAGGTGAAGAGGCTACATATGTTGTAATTTATGTAGATGATCTCCTTGTTACTAAAAATTTGGTTATTGAGATTAAAAATTTAGAATCTATTCTAAATGACAAGTTTAAAATTAAGGACTTAGGCACGCTGCATTTTATTCTTAGGAATGGAATTTATACATTTTTATGGTGGAGTAATTCTGTCACAAAGGAGATTTGCCTCTGATTTGCTCAAAGTATATGATTATTTGGGAAAGAAGTTTGTTGTTTTTCTTCTGAATGCAGGTTTGAAGCTAGACTAAGAGGCTGGACCCCATTAGACAATCAAATAAAGTATAGAAAGCTAGGAGGAAAGATAAATGTTTTAACACACATAAGAGCCTGGGGTTTTTTTTAACCTTATCCTATGTTGATCGAGTTGATTAGAATTTGTTTAGGTTCAAGGTCCACTTATAACATAACCTAAGCTTAATAACTATGTTATAAAACTATAATTATCAAAACTAGGGTTAGCCCACTGAACCTATTATGAGTCGCCACCTAACGTTAACCTATGGTAAAGTATGAAAGGTTGGAGTTCGGATTTCGGGGCTTGGTATATAACTTTTACGAGTTCAAATTACTTTCACTATCGTTCTAAGTTATTTTTCCTCTCCTTATGGCATCAACGACTTATTACAAAGTTGATTTTACCTAAGGTGCAAGCTTCTTTATATTTATGTTTTTTGACAATTTTTTACCAAATTCAAAAGTGAAAAATTAAAATTACCTAGACTAGGGTTTTAAGAGCCGAATTAGGTCAATTTTTGAAAATTTTGTGGCCATGGACATTTCAAATTAGGCCAATTATTAAAAAATGTGTGGCCACGGACCTAATGTCCGTTCCCACGGACCCTAAACAACTAAATAAATCAAAAGTTCAAACTTATTAAAGATGCAAATTTTAAAGAGTCGGGGTCATGGACAGGGTGTCCGTGGGCCCAAACATGCACTTAGAAAAACCCTAAAAATTTAAAATCTCTATTGTCCCCCACTGTTCGGGGCATTCATGGCTTTGGACAGGGCATTCCGGGAACCCAGACAGGGCGTCCTCAAAGCGTTATTCGGATCAAATTTTATGGTATGTTCCTTAAAGATTTTAAACATGTTAGTAATCAAAACATTTCAATTTGAGGTCAAATAACACGAAACTTAGTCTACAGTATGATAGGAATTGATCAAACCCAATTAATCATTATGAAAAGTCCGTTTAATTAGAACTTACACTGAGAACATCTTGAGATCAGGGAGTTAGAAAATTTGGTTTCTAACAGGCTTGATCCTGAAAATGGATGTTTCTTCATGTTAGGATTTTCTAATGCTTCGCTGACGGTCGATCCGGTAGAGTCTGGACCAAATCTTATGACTACGTGATCCGGTTGGCCTCCTTCAGTCTGGGTGGTTAGTTCTTAAACTTTTGATGGTTAGATTGATGGTTGAAGTTCAAAAACCTCGTTTTTGCGGTTTTCAAGGAGATTTTAGTATGATTTCGGGGCTCGGGATTTAAAAATCATGGGAAGTAGGTTGGTGGACATGTGTTTTAACTTCGTAGGGTTTCGGAATGTCCCTTGAGTCAGTAGGAATTATTCCTTATATAAACAACCAAAGAGATAGAAAAACTTCGGTAAAAGATCTAAGTTTACAGAAACTGGTGAGGTAACTTCTAGGTAGAATCCGAGCATGAAAATTTATCAGTGTGTAAAGATAGATATTTATACATTTTCAAAAGAAAATTTATTTTATTTTGATTAAAGAATATTTTTAAAATCAATTTTTCATCAGATCTGTTCAGAAATTAATAGAAAATAATTGGAAAATCAAAAATTCAAAATTCCATAGCCATTGTACTCCAAATATTATCCCTTATCATGTGTAAACATTTATTGACATTTCAAGTTGTTTTGGGCCATTTTAGGAGGAGATAGAAAATTGCAAGATAACTTGTATTTTCTTTTAATTTTTAGGTTTTGGGTTTCAAATAAAACTTGTTAGGCTTTTAGTCATGGATGAGCCTAATAACTAGATTTAAACTTTTATTTTAATGGATGAAAATCTTTTCTTTTTAATTTTAAAAAATTTTGGGATTTTCTTATGAAAAAGTTAGCTAATGATATGAATTAAAAGCTAATTTTATGAATAAAAATTCCTAAAAATTACAAAAACAAATGTCCTTCATGATGATTAAGCCGCCACGACCGTTTTGAGGTGTGTGGGTTAATCATGTAAAGATAGAAAATTTAGAAAATATCCTTAACAGTACGTGATTCCATGTCTTTAGGCCATTTTACTCTTTATTGCTCTGTGCTTAGTGGGAGTCCTTCCCAGGGTCAAAATTTTGGGTATAACAGATTTCCCCCCATCAACTAGACTTTGAAATGAAGATGAAATGACTAGTAGATGCTTGAGTGAAACCCTAAAATCTTGGCTTACTTTGGAAATTCTACTCCCTCTCTTGAGCCTTTACCAAAAACCTCCTAACTGTGTAGGGCTGCTCTGAGGCGCTGGCTACCTGAAGAAAGAATATGAAACTTGGGCTATTCAAAGGCGCCAACTACCTGGATATGTTTGGGATTTTGTCGAGCTATTATGAGGCGTTGACTACCTAAAATGATGAAATGTTGTCGAGCTATTCTAAGGCACTGACTACCTAAAATGAACTGAGAGTAGATGCCTCCTAGGCACTTCAAGAGGCATGGACCTGTTCCGACTAAGATGAAATGCAGTATGGATGCTTCATGGGGCCGAAACTCGTCTAATGTAGAAATGATGAAGGTGACGCGGATGCTTCTGGGAACCAAAACCAGTCCAATGCGGAAATTATAAAGATGATGCTTGGATGCTTCTGGGGATCGGAACTTGTCCAATGTGAAAATGCAAATGAAGATGATGTTCGGATGCATTTGGGGACCAAACCTATCCAATGTGAAAATGCGGATGAAGATGATGTTCGAATGCATCTAGGGACTGAAACCTGTCCAATGCGAACATGCGGATGAAGATGATGTTTGGACGCATTTTGTGACCGAAACCCCTTGTATGCTCCTGGTTAGACCCTATGTGAACTTATTACCATTGCCCATCTATCGGTGAGCAGGGATAACCCCTGGTATAACAATAAGGACTTACTACCTTCTTCCACCATTCGTTGATCCTTGAAACAAGTTGACATAATGTAGGAGAATTTATTACCATCATCTCATCAACTTGGCCAGACTACACAAGGTGTCAGCAACCAGTCATGCAAATGATGTAATGATGCAATATGATTGATGATGCAAATGTGTAATCAGAGCTTATGACGAGCCTGGGGTAAATTGATGATAGTTAAGGCTTATGACAAGCGTGGTTAAAATAGTAAAGGTCAGGGCTTATGCCGAGCCTGTGTAAAAATGATGAATGTGTGTTTCATGAAGCAATGTGATGAAAGATATGACCCGGGTACATCTAGGGACCGGAATCTATTCCAAAATGAAAAGAGAATGGATGTAAAAAGTCGAATGTAGAATATGTCAAATGTGGCAGTGATTCAAAAATATTATGTATTGAAAAGATGAACATGCTCTTTGAAAATGATGTGTGGTGGACAGGGCTTATGACATAATTGCCCCCAGGATGATCTGAGCGAGAGTCTATGGAAATCGATTGGAACTATCGATTGCCCTCAGTATTTTGTCGATTAAACGTGGAACAAGTCTCATCCTTTCAAAGTCAAGGCGTATGATTTGGTGTGGTGCTTTTCTACCTACAATCAATGTGTTTGGTGCTTGCACTCGTTTCTTGCTTACGGTCTAAACATTTAGACCATTAAATTCGATATTTGATGGATTTACGCATTCGATCTGTTACTTTCATGTGATCAGATACACAACTATCAATTTGGAAGTCTTTAAGGCTTATAATGGGGCCATTGGGTGTGATGGAGGACAACGGGACCATGAAGAGATATTTTTGGGGTTTGTGAAGCTTAGGGGTGACCGAAGTTGCAACTTGCACCTTCTCTCGGGTTTTTCGCCCTTGTCTTGAAGTCATTCAGCTACTCCGTGTTGACTTTTCTTTTGAGCTTTGGACTTTAAACTTTGAAATTGTTGTTTACATCATTTATATTATTGTAGACATTCAGATTTTTTTAGGCTTTTTAGATTTCCCTTTTTATCCTTTCCTCGGAGTTCTTGTGTCTCCAATTTTGAGTTTATCTTCGAGATTCTTGTTTCTCTAGGCTTTGAATTTTCAGAGCTATTTTGACGTGAGCTTTCTGGGTCCTATGTCGCTTTTGGACCATTTACGAATTGTTTCGTCATGCTTAAAGCAGCGTCGCTTCTTCTAGATGGGTGTAGACGTCATCCGAGATTCGGGCTCCTTGCTTTTCTTTGGTCACTGGGTCAGATATTCATCATAGGTTGGCTTGTTTTGTGGAGCTTAATATTCAAAAGGGAGATATTTGAAAATCTCAGTGGGAGTGCCTAGGGTTTATCGCCAGGGTTACACAAGCTTTTTGGCCATGTGGGGCTTGTACCTAGGTGTTTTGTCATTCCTCATAGTTGTGTTTCCATTCTTTTTTACTTTCACAAGTCTAAAAGTAAATCTACAAATTATCTCCTTCGGTCGAAGTTATGCCGTTTACCTCACCTTTGAGTGTGGCCTCACCAGAGTCATGTAAAAATGAAACTCTTGTTTGCTCATGATTTTTCCACTCGAGACGCTCTCATTAATTTTTTCACTCAAAGATTTGTTCACAAGCTTAAACAAAAGTTTGAAATTCAATGATCCTAAACTCATATTGCCCCAGTATTGACTTGGGGTTTTTTTACAAACTTTTGATGGTTGTGTGTTGGGAACTGTATGAGGGGTTTCTTGGGGTGATTTGCGAATACTTTTGACAAGTGTGTCATGGAACCACTTTGTGTGTTTTTTTAAGGTTTGGGGGATGAGTTGTGGTGTTTGGGCATACCACGTTCATCTCTTCATAAATGAAAGACAAGACTTTGGGTTTCATTATCAGGAAATTTGAAGGAAGTTGTTGTTCTTTAATGAGAAACATCATCATGTTTCAACTTAAAAAGTTTTAAGCTTAAAATTTATTTTCTTATGAAGAAAATGATTTGGCAAAACCAAAGCTTCTTATTTGTGATGACAAAAGTTGTTCGTTTTAGAATAGTTAAATTTCATGAATGATGCATTTGAGTGATGAATGTCGTGACTAGCTACGCAATAGAATGCATGTGAAGCTCAAACTCCTTATCAAACTCGAATACTGCCAATCTACTTGGATTTTAGGAGACTCAAGTTTTAACTGTGATGTGCCATCAGGAGTTTGGGAGATGACTATGATCTTCTTCTTCCATCTTCTTGTCCATAACAAATGGGTCTGAGGGATCCTGAGTGGACTGTTGAAATGTGTGAACTAGAATTTTTAGTAGGCTATTTTAATACCCCGGATCTAAAAATCGCGATTAAATTACTCTAATATGATTATTAAAGGCCTAATGGTGCCTAAAGAGTATTGGTAAGGGAAATAAAACCAAAAGAAAAGAGAAAATGCGTAAACCGAAAAAACGCTAAAATACGCATTAAATAAGTATATGAGATATATGATCTCGTTAGGGTCCAAGGTGGATTCCTAAGGCTTAGTTAGGCCTAATTAGTATACGAGAGTGATTCCCGAAGAAAACGGATCCAAATAATGGATTAAAATGCTAACGGGGTTTGAAAGCACGTTTTTCGAGAAAACCCAAAAACGTGACTTTAAGTGGTCAAACGGACCCGTAAAAATTATAGTTGATTAAATAACTATAATTAAGTATTAATGGAAGCTTAATAACCATTAAAAATAAAGAAAAGAGAAAAATCCGAAAAACGGGCCCCGGGAGTGAATAGTTTCGAAACCGGGTAATTAAAAGGCGTTATTCAAAAAGACAAAAAAACGACCCGGGCTATTAATATATATGGGCCGGTTTTAATTAGTATGTGCACACACATTAATAAGCTTGTTAGCTTACTAAGTCACAAGATGACAATAAATAAAGTAAAAAGGGAATAGTAAAAAAAAAGATACTTTACTTACTCTCTCACCTCCTTCCTTTTCTTTACGATTCCCAGCCTCTTCTCTCTGTATTCTCTTCTTCCCCAGAGATCTCCATGGCGATTTCATCAGAGAGCAAACAGCCCATCTTCATCCTCTCTTTTCTTACTAGACACAACACCAAATCACATAAAATTTGTACCGTTGCATTCCTCTGGTTGAGAGCAACATTTTCCACCCTTCACAAACTTAAAACCCTCATTTTCATTTCCATGACCGTGGCCTCTGTTGAAGCTTGAAGAGGTGTTTTGAGTATCCTTCATCTCCTAAGTACTCCAAGGTAAAATAAGCTCAAGTCTTCCATCTTTCTAGCTTATTCTTACTAAATCAAAAAAATGCACACGTTGAACTTGGCTTCATTTTTCAGCCGGTTTTGTTCTTCAACAGAGGGGTGAGATTTTGCTAGCCTTTCTGTTCAAAGATGGCACTCAAGAAGCAAGGTAACTCCTTAGTGTTAAAGCCCTAAAACTAACTCTTGAAATATTAATTTGGTGAGAAACGTGAGAATTAAACAAACTTGTTATGTGTGTTTTTGGGGTTACGATTGTAGTTGGCAATCTATACCTATGTTTGGTGTGGAACAAGAAGAAAAAGAGAGAGAGCAAGATAAGGAGGAAGAAGAAAAGGAAACAGAAAAACTAGCAGGTAATAAACTAACCTTGGGTTGGTTTTGTTCTCTGTAAACAGATTTTTGAATGTAAATAAATGACCTTGTTAGTGTAGTTGTGATGCTACAATATTGACTGATAAGTGGAGCTATTTTAAGAGGGTTAAGTGTGGATAATAAGCCTTGAGGCTAACTAGTACATATGTTAAAAAACAGAGGGGAAGTTAATGTGCTGTTGCAAGGATTTTAAGGTTTGTTATACCAGGGATGTTAAACTGATCTTGGTGAGCTATTTAGTGTTGTGAGAATGCTTAGGAATGTAGGCAAACCTTGTCAAAATTTGCCTAGGAATGTATGGGCTTGAGTGTATTGAAGCGTGAGGTTGGAATGGTGAGAAAGAAAGGATAGAAAACTGCAACAGAAACAAGAGACTAGAGTCTGTAACAGATGAGAAAATTACAGTGAATGGGTTTTGTAACAGATGAAGGTATGAGTGGTTTAGGTTAGTGTTGATTGCCCAAACAATGTCAAAACATGCTAGAATATATGTAGGAAGAGTGGGGAAGAATTTGGTATAAGTTTAGAGTTGAAATATAATCAAAAACAAGAAGAAATCTCACTTCTGCAAGTGGTCCGGGTCTGTAAACAAGTACAGAAACTCGGACCAGGGCTAAAACACGGCAGAATGTTGTTACAGAGGAGTGGTCCGGGTTTACAAACCAGGACACAAACCCGGACCACCCCTAAAATGCACCCGAGAGGTTTCTGAATTAAGGGTCCGGGTTTGTAAACTAGCATGTATACCCGGACCAGTCATAATTACACCCGAGAGTGACCTGAAGCATTGGTCCGGGTTTTGTAAACCCGGACACAACCCTGACCACCCCATTTTCTTCACAGACACCATTTTTAAAGCCATTCTATAGGGGCTTGATGGGTACTAATAGTATAAGGTAATTATGACTTGATTAATGATGTTTAAAGGTCATTAAGAGTGTAAACAAGTTTGAGAAAGTTGTAACACATGAGTGAAACTAAGTAAAACGGGATAACGGGGTAAGTACGGGAGTAGCATTTAATTATGTACCGTATGAGCTTGGTATTAATAATGTTGTTTGAAACATTACCAGAGAATCATGTGTGAACCGAGCATGGTGAGATGACACGGTAAAAGTAAAAACCCCGGTGAAAGGTATGATTTTCTCATACTCCGCGTGCTAACCGAGTTACGTTGATTTGTGTGTTTGTGTGCCGGCTTAATCAAGATTAAAGCATGAAAATAATCCATTGTTTGATTATGTATGCCTTGTTGTATGTTGAATGAGCTAACATACTTGTATGCCGGTGTGGTCTAACATAGAGTAAAGACCGACTCATAGTGAGTAACGTTTGGCTAGAGACCCATAGATCGGGTCGATGCTTATGATAACGAAAACGTGCAAACGCACAAACTATCCGTTAAAGTATAACCGCTAACATATGAACTCCCTAGAATGTGAGGAGAAGTACGGGTTGAGTAAATACCCGATAATGGTTAGAAAACCATATGGAAACAATCCACGAAACAAATGAGAGTGGAAAGATAAGTGAACCTCCTTCAAGAGGATTAAAGATAGTTCGAAGATGTGAACTAGTAAAGAAGGTAAAAGAGACCTAAGGGATTAGTAGCACCCTTGAGACATGGTCAACCTCCTATATGAGGATTTTACCCAGTATAAGAAAAAACCGAAGTATGAGTAAATGGAACGTATGGGTAACTCTTAAAACCTAATATTAACCGAACTTGTGTATTGTTCCCAAAGACATTAGAAACATCGAGAGTGATGCTTCTAGACTAAAACAACATATTATTATAACTCCGAGAGAGGAGTGTATGAGAATGAGAGTAGTCCGAGAGTAGTCGGACCCATGTAAAAGAGTTAGGAACTAAGAGAGAGTTTCGTGAGCTAGTTGAACCTTCCCACCATGCTAGACCAGAGTAGGGTCGAAACTGGGGAAGTAAGACTACGCTCGAGAGCCATGAGTTTTGGCCTGAGAATGTATTAAGAGTAACAAGCGTGATGTAGGAGACCTGTAGTGTCTCGAGAATCTACAATAGCTTGAGTATAAATAACCCAAGAGTGTGGGTAAGATAACTAGTATGAATAACCCAGGAGTGTGGGTGAGATAATGTGTATAAGTAACCAGAGAGAATGGGTGAGTATAAAATGAGTAGCCCAAGAGAATGGGTGTGTATATGAATAAGTAACCCGAGAGAGCGAGTGAGGTATTGAATGAGTAAACAAGGCATAGTGAGGTATAACCCTCAAGGCCTAAGAGTAAACTGATACAACTAACAACCATGTTATGTTAGGTAGGAACTGTGTTCCGTGATTGGATGTAGATTCCTTGAGTAATACACATATATATTGTATTGCTACGATGCATGTTGTTTGACTAAAATGAACTCCATGTATATCGGACAAAAGTAGTCGGCGTACCCCGGTTAGCGCTCGGGGTATGTGAATTTCATATGCAGCGTTAAGCTGAGCCCCTAGGGGCAACGTTTTTATTTTTCAGGTACACCGAAGATGTTACCGTTCGAGAGTAGGACGGGGTTGGTGGTTTGCATGGGTAGTAGATTTAACTACTTATGTATTGAAAGAGGTGTAAGACCGTATATGTTGACGGCACCCGTATATTGTAGACTCGGTATAGCAAGAAAGTGTTTGAGTATTGTATTTGTATTGTGTACTCGGTTGTTCCAGTTCATCAGACCGTTACGGTATGTAAGAAAGGCCTGGTTAGCCATATGGGTGGCTAACGGCGTTGTTTCACCCCTCGTTGTAATTAGAGTTCCGCTGCGTGAGTAAGAGCATTTAGTGACAGTTTTAGAGGTAATGACGTGTTTAACGGTTGGGGTGTTACAAAAATGGTATCAGAGTGAAGTATCGCTCTGACGACTGGAAATACCGAGCTTAGGAAATACCGAGCTTAGGAAATACCGAGTTAGGAATTAGAGACTTAGGGCTAAGGGTTGAGTGGTAGCGTGAGAGATGCGCTAGTTAGGAAACTTCCAGTATGATCTGGATACCTACAATACAGACCCGCCCTCCAAACCCCCGTATTAAAAGCCCGGGAAAGAACGCCAGAGAGACGGGGAAACCCAATCTGAAGTTATTAAAATATTTCAATATAGAACCAGAAACTAGTCATGCGGTAGATACCCGAGAACCGGAAATCCAGAGACGGATCCCGCTGGAACGACAATAACCGTACTCAATGGCGTGAGGTCGAGAAATCCTAATCCAAGGAGACCAGAATCTATGGCAGCTTGGGGCGACATGCTTAGCAGTCGCGAGAACCTAGCTGGCCAAGCGGCAGCAAGAAGAAAGCACCAATCGTGCGACAAGACGGACTCATAAAAAAATAACAAGAACCGGGACACAAGTCTACGGACCGCTCTAGTTAAATAATACCACAAACGGTATATTAACCGACTAAGAATCTAGTCAGAAGTAGATACACCCACCCTGCCACACCCAAAGAGGTTGCAATACTTAGCTGATATAGCTTAGATAGCTACGAGCACAACTACGGGATATACCCGAATGGGACTACAGAAGTAGTGCCTAAATGACTTAACCTCTATAACCACAGTAAAGATGTGGGAACGAGCAACGAGGTAGAACATAGAACTAAATAATTAAGGAACCCCGACAGTGGAGAAGCACCTAAATGACTGACAGTCATGTCAAGATGCATGAGAAGCAGCTCTAAGGAGTAGTTAACCAACTAAAGGATTAAGGAAGAGCCGACAAGGCTACCAGATACAGTGTGAACAATACCGTGACCGGTATGAGTTATCCCAAAAACCGCCTGTACCGCGCACTTGCCACGGCAAGTGCAGTATTAATACGACTATTAAGAGGCGCTTTGACAAGTGACAAGTACTTAGCAAGTACCAAGACGGCAAGAGAAGCCAATATAGCACCACAAACCCTAAGAATTATGAAACGAAACCTTGGAAAGGCCTAACGGCCTGACCACTGTATAAAGAAATACCAGTCTGCGAGAAGCTAGATTGGTAAGAAGCAACCGGCATTGAAATGCCATGAAAAGAAATTACTTCCAAACCCTAAATTTTCTTTCAAAACTTAAAATTTTCCAAAAACCCCCCAAATTTTAAAACCAAACCAAGGAACCACGGTAAATTATCATAGGACGATATAAGAGGAGTTGGCAACAGAATACTTCACCTAGGCGTGTGACCGACACTACAGTGTGCTAAACGAGACATGGAACGACCGCACTCTGAAGGAGCTTGCGGGCCTGACAGACTAGTTATGAGTTAGTCTGGTAAGTGGTAACGTATCAATAAGATACTCCATGTATGCGTACAAGTAGAGTATGGAACACGGGAAGTAGCCCACTCCATACTACGGACGAAAGAGCCAATTCAAACCAAGACAGTTGAACACCTCGAATGATCGAAGAACACAAAGAAGCTTACCAAGCTAAAGGAGTCTAGAACCCAGTAAGGTGACAAACCTAAGGATATAGCGTTAATAAGTGTGAGAAGCACAGAGTAATGAGCATAGACATTGGATATGTCTTAGAAAATGAGGAGGAAATACCTAATAACTGGAATGTATACTAGCGTAAGTAATATGGCGAAAGCCTAAAATGAACATATTAATGTTCGATAACGGGATAGAGTTCCCATAGTATACTTCACTAAAGAGAATAATGACCTGACTAAGAAGTTAAAGGAAAAAGAATCAATGATCTACCCAATAACGGGAGACATTACAACCCAAAATGGGATAATTCAAAACATATGTGACCGCAAGGCGGAGTAAGGAACTGAATATACCCATGAATTCAGGCCAGATGTGATGGCATAACCCAGTAACACCCAGGAGCAATCCGTGAAGGGTGCCGGAGTCAACAGTAGTTGAACGAAATATCATGTTGAGAACACAAGTGTTAAAGCAAACACTGGGGTAGAACCCGAAGGGATCCCACGTAACACGGGATACCCTAAATTGCCGGAGGGCATAAAATAATACCAAGATACTTAAAGGGCCTTCCATGTACGGAAGCGCGGGTGAGACAATTATACCAAAGAGCCCAGCAATGCCTCCAAACCATTTAATGGTGTACGGAGAGAACGAAGAAACTGCATAAACAGCCACGCAGAACATGGCTCGAGACAAAGTGGCTTGTAAGCTGGAAAAACCAACTACCGTTCGTAGATTTAAACATACAAAACCTATGCATTAAGGCATAAAAGAAACGGTGGAGAACGAACCATTACCTTAGAGTGGGGATACCACTTGTGATTATAGGGCCTATGGAGCAGTAATTGCGTGAATCCTTCAGAGAAAGGCTACCACCTAAGGATGTAATGCGAAACCGCTAGAGCGGTGTAGTGAAACTTGAGCATGTGTTTATCGCCAAGGAGTAAGTCGAACAGAGATAGTGCATAGAAAGGCATTGATAGCAGTGGAAGGAAACCGAGAGAGTAATCGGATTAGTAGTAAACACTGTATGTGTGCAGTATGAATTGCAAAGTAAACGATGCGCAGTAAGCGTAGAGAGTTTGGAGTAATATATTCTATTGATCCAAGTGAATGGCAAGCCATAGTATAAATGGCAGGAGTATATGAGCAGAAGCTAAAGTAGTAGTTGATGCCATATAAGCGAATATTGTTAATGAATAAGAGCATGGTACGCAGTGAGCGACCATTGTAAGAGTGTAATCAGATAATGAAATGAAGCTGATGAGAAAAGATAGTAAAGGAGACGTAATCATTCCTATCTCATAAGAGATTTACTGCCAAGGGTTTACGCTTCTACACTCTGTATGACTGAGTGTTTTGGTATTGCACTTGTGTGGTAATGATCGAGTGGGAGAGCTAGGAATTGAGAAATGTCAACGAAGCCTGTTGAGCAAAAACCTAAAGAAATAACCGTGCGGCCGTTGGCCAAAGATGCACGAGGAACGTGGGCAGTAACCCACAGGGCCCAGGATCGATGGATGGTAAATGCAGAATAGTATGAATGAAGAAATCTGGTACAGAAACAAGTAAACAAACATAAAAAAATTAAACGAGGAAGCACTACATACTAAGTAGTAGCTTGACCTCAACCGATAGTAAGTCAGAAAAAGGTAAGTGAATAATCACGAAAGTATACAATGTTATACGAAATAGATTTCTAGAGAACTGGAGAGAAAATCTATAACTCATCGAATTCGCATACGGTAAGAGATACCACGCGACGATTGAGAAACCTTTATTCCCAAGTCAAAAAGGGATAGAAAGGGAGTGAATAATACATTGAGAATACCAAAGGGCGAATTAAGCTCTAGTTACCGATCACACATCAAGAGCCAGTGGGCTGTAATTCAAGGTTAAGTATACCTGGCAAACCTGGTTAAATGGCTAATCATAAACACCTTGAAGCCTTAGAGGCTAGAACCGAACCTGGTTATGAGTTAATTAACCGCATTGAAGCTAAAACACTTCATGATACTCGAATTAGTGAACCAATGTTCAGTGATAACATATGGTCGATTACGCGGGCGTAGCCCCTTTTAAGGGGGGTAGGGCGAGAAACCGCTTAGAGTATGTTTTACGTATAGGTGCGTAAACTACCATGTGCATAGCATAAAAAGGAAATCGTTTTGATGGTTGGAACTCATGTTACATAAACATGTGTACCCATTCACCGTGTAAGTATGAGTATCGTGCATGAGAGATGCGAGTAATGTGTATATGATAAATATGAAAAGAGGAGTAGAGAGACTCCTAGGGAATGAGAATCCCCATAGCATATGTCTATTGAGATTAGCCATGAGTTATGATGACTATGAATCGGTATGAAACCGATGTGTAACCTAGTAGGGAGTGAGTTCCCTAGGTGATTTTATTTGAGAATGATTGATGGAGTGAGTTCCATCCTTTGGAGTTGTTATGCTGTGTGTTTTAAATTGAGTAACAATTTGAGAAAATGAGGTCATGAGTTGCTTAGGTAAAGTAAGCAAAGAAAATTGATAATGACGGATGACTAAGTTCTAGGAATTTGAGATAAGTTAAAATGGATTGTTTTTATGACTATGACTAGAAAGAGTAAAAGATAGAAAACGAAAATGTTTGACTATCTGATTGTTTGAAACTGACGTGGGAGGTGGAGCTTGATCTGCTAGCGATCAAGGGAAACCGAACACAAATTGGGGTGGAAGGATAGTTCAACACTGATGCTGATCACATCAGCGTTGGATGATTCTTAAAGCTCCCTATAAGTGGTCACAAGTAATCACGCTAAGAAAAGATACAGCTACCATAAATTTGATTTAAAGTTGTGTGATGTTTTAAAAATAATTTCCAAACAGAATTTGAAAAGGAATTTCTTCAAGTATGAAGATGGAAATGAAAACTGGTTTTGAAACCGCTATCACCCGCCGATGGCTGAGCCTTAAGTCTTGATGACCGGTAGAACGGTGGGCGTGTATTAGTTTTGAAACCATTGCACCGTACATGCGGCGGTCCTAAGTGACCGGTTGGGGCGGTGACAGTGAGTGATTTTTCCAAAGGCAGCGGGACGGGGAGAGTACCCTGAGACGATCCTGTGTTGAGTGAGTCAACCAGAGTGCCTGAGGATATGTATATGTGTAACATTTTGATCAGAATCGAAGGGACCGTGGGCCAGAGAGAGTAAGTGCCCATTTGTCATGAAACGGCCGTGGACCAGAGAGTGTAAGTGTCCAACGTGACCGGTACCTAAGGGATCTGTAGTATATTACTCAATATGGATTCGAGGACTGTAGTGCCTTCTTGTCTTCGGACCGATTCCATGGAGAGAGTAAAAAGAGTTTTGATTGCTATACATGCTGTGATATGTGTGTGGTATGTGTAGTGTGAAATGAGACTGACTTATGGAGTCTGTAAGGTTATACATGTATTATAACCTTGGCATAGCGTGCCCATGAGAGTAACGATATAAGATTCACCAACTTTGAGGACAAAGTTCCTAAGGGGGGTAGATTTTAATACCCCGGATCTAAAAATCACGATTAAATTACTCTAATATGATTATTAAATGCCTAATGGTGCCTAAAGAGTATTGGTACGGGAAATAAAACCAAAAGAAAAGAGAAAATGCGTAAAACGCGAAAAATGCTGAAACACGCATTAAATAAGTATAAGAGATATATGATCTCGTTAGGGTCCGAGGTGGATTCCTAAGGCTTAGTTAGGCTTAATTAGTATACGGGAGTGATTCCCGAAGAAAACGGATCCAAATAATGGATTAAAATGCTAACGGGGTTTGAAAGCACGTTTTTCGAGAAAACCTGAAAACGTGACTTTAAGTGGTCAAACGGACCCGTAAAAATTATATTTGATTAAATAAATATAATTAAGTATTAATGGAAGCATAATAACCATAAAAAATAAAGAAACGAGAAAATTCCGAAAAACGGGCCCCGGGAGTGAATAGTTTCGAAACCGGGTAATTAAAACTAGCGTTATTCGAAAAGATGAAAAAACGACCCGGGCTATTAATATATATGGGCCGGTTTTAAATTAGTATGTGCACACACATTAATAAGCTTGTTAGCTTACTAAGTCACAAGATGACAAATAAATAAAGTAAAAAGGGAATAGTAAAAAAAAGAAGATACTTTACTTACTCTCTCACCTCCTTCCTTCTTCTTTTACGATTCCCAGCCTCTTCTCTCTATATTCTCTTCTTCCCCAGAGAGCTCCATGGCGATTTCATCAGAGAGCAACAGCCCATCTTCATCCTCTCTTTTCTTACTAGACACAACACCAAATCACATAAAATTTATACCGTTGGATTCCTCTGGTTGAGAGCAACATTTTCCACCCTTCAAAAACTTAAAACCCTCATTTTCATTTCCATGACCGTAGCCTCTGTTGAAGCTTGAAGAGGTGTTTTGAGTCTCCTTCATCTCCTAAGTACTCCAAGGTAAAAATAAGCTCAAGTCTTCCATCTTTCTAGCTTATTCTTGCTAAATCAAAAAAAATGCCCACGTTGAACTTGGCTTCATTTTTCAGCCGGTTTTGTTCTTCAACAGAGGGGTGAGATTTTGCTAGCCTTTCTGTTCAAAGATGGCACTCAAGAGAGCAAGGTAACTCCTTAGTGTTAAAGCCCTAAAACTAACTCTTGAAATATTAATTTGGTGAGAAACGTGAGAATTAAACAAACTTGTTATGTGTGTTTTTGGGGTTACGATTGTAGTTGGCAATCTATACCTCTGTTTGGTGTGGAACAAGAAGAAAAAGAGAGAGAGCAAGAGAAGGAGGAAGAAGAGAAAAGGAAACAGAAAAACTAGCAAGGTAATAAACTAACCTTGGGTTGGTTTTGTTCTCTATAAACAGATTTTTGAATGTAAATAAATGACCTTGTTAGTGTAGTTGTGATGCTACAATATTGACTGATAAGTGGAGCTATTTTAAGAGGGTTAAGTGTGGATAATAAGCCTTGAGGCTAACTAGTACATATGTGAAAACAGAGGGGAAGTTAATGTGCTGTTGCAAGGATTTTAAGGTTTGTTATAACAGGGATGTTAAACTGATCTTGGTGAGCTATTTAGTGTTGTGAGAATGCTTAGAAATGTAGGCAAACCTTGTCAAAATTTGCCTAGGAATGTATGGGCTTGAGTGTATTGAAGCGTGAGGTTGGAATGGTGAGAAAGAAAGGATAGAAAACTGCAACAGAAACAAGAGACTAGAGTCTGTAACAGATGAGAAAATTACAGTGAATGGGTTTTGTAACAGATGAAGGTATGAGTGGTTTAGGTTAGTTTTGATTGCCCAAACAATGTCAAAACATGCTAGAATATATGTAGGAAGAGTGGGGAAGAAGTTGGTATAAGTTTAGAGTTGAAATATAATCAAAAACAAGAAGAAATCTCACTTCTGCAAGTGGTCCGGGTCTGTAAACAAGTACAGAAACCTGGACCAGGGCTAAAACACGGCAGAATGTTGTAACAGAGGAGTGGTCCGGGTTTACAAACCAGGACACAAACCCGGACCACCCTTAAAATGCACCCGAGAGGTTTCTGAATTAAGGGTCTGGGTTTGTAAACTAGCATGTATACCCGGACCAGTCATAAATTACACCCGAGAGTGACCAAAAGCATTGGTCCGGGTTTGTAAACCCGGACACAAACCCGGACCACCCCATTTTCTTCACAGAAACCATTTTAAAGCCATTCTAAGGTAGGGGCTTGATGGGTACTGATAGTATAAGGTAATTATGACTTGATTAATGATGTTTAAAGGTCATTAAGAGTGTAAACAAGTTTGAGAAAGTTGTAACACATGAGTGAAACTAAGTAAAACGGGATAACGGGGTAAGTACGGGAGTAGCATTTAATTATGTACCGTATGAGCTTGGTATTAATAATGTTGTTTGAAACATTACCAGAGAATCATGTGTGAACCGAGCATGGTGAGATGACACGGTAAAAGTAAAAACCCCGGTGAAAGGTATGATTTTCTCATACTCCGCGTGCTAACCGAGTTACGTTGATTTGTGTGTTTGCGTGCCGGCTTAATCAAGATTAAAGCATGAAAATAATCCATTGTTTGATTATGTATGCCTTGTTGTATGTTGAATGAGCTAACATACTTGTATGCCGGTGTGGTCTAACATAGAGTAAAGACCGACTCATAGTGAGTAACGTTTGGCTAGAGACCCATAGATCGGGTCGATGCTTATGATAACGAAAACGTGCAAACACACAAACTATCTGTTAAAGTATAACGATAACGCTAACATATGAACTCCCTAGAATGTGAGGAGAAGTACGGGTTGAGTAAATACCCGATAATGGTTAGAAAACCATATGGAAACAATCCACGAAACAAATGAGAGTGGAAAGATAAGTGAACCTCCTTCAAGAGGATTAAAGATAGTTCGAAGATGTGAACTAGTAAAGAAGGTAAAAGAGACCTAAGGGATTAGTAGCACCCTTGAGACATGGTCGACCTCCTATATGAGGATTTTACCCAGTATAAGAAAATAACCGAAAGTATGAGTAAATGGAACGTATGGGTAACTCTTAAAACCTAATATTAACCGAACTTGTGTATTGTTCCCAAAGACATTAGAAACATCGAGAGTGATGCTTCTAGACTAAAACACATAATATTATTATAACTCCGAGAGAGGAGTGTATGAGAATGAGAGTAGTCCGAGAGTAGTCGGACCCATGTAAAAGAGTTAGGAACTAAGAGAGAGTTCCGTGAGCTAGTTGAACCTTCCCACCATGCTAGACCAGAGTAGGGTCGAAACCGGGGAAGTAAGACTACGCTCGAGAGCCATGAGTTTTGGCCTGAGAATGTATTAAGAGTAACAAGCGTGACGTAGGAGACCTGTAGTGTCTCGAGAATCTACAATAGCTTGAGTATAAATAACCCAAGAGTGTGGGTAAGATAACTAGTATGAATAACCCAGGAGTGTGGGTGAGATAATGTGTATAAGTAACCCGAGAGAATGGGTGAGTATAAAATGAGTAGCCCAAGAGAATGGGTGTGTATATGGATAAGTAACCCGAGAGAGCGGGTGAGGTATTGAATGAGTAAACAAGGCATAGTGAGGTATAACCCTCAAGGCCTAAGAGTAAACTGATACAACTAACAACCATGTTATGTTAGGTAGAAACTGTGTTCCGTGATTGGATGTTGATTCCTAGAGTAATACACATATATATTGTATTGCTACGATGCATGTTGTTTGACTAAAATGAACTCCATTTATATCTGACAAAAGTAGTCGGCGTACCCCGGTTAGCGCTTGGGGTATGCGAATTTCATATGCAGCGTTAAGCTGAGCCCCTAGGGGCAACGTTTTTATTTTTCAGGTACACCAAAGATGTTACCGTTCGAGAGTAGGACGGGGTTGGTGGTTTGCATGGGTAGTAGATTTAACTACTTATGTATTGAAAGAGGTGTAAGACCGTATATGTTGACGGCACCCGTATATTGTAGACTCGGTATAGCAAGGAAGTGTTTGAGTATTGTATTTGTATTGTGTACTCGGTTGTTCCAGTTCATCAGACCGTTACGGTATGTAAGAAAGGCCTGGTTAGCCATATGGGTGGCTAACGACGTTGTTTCACCCCTCGTTGTAATTAGAGTTCCGCTGCGTGAGTAAGAGCATTTAGTGACAGTTTTAGAGGTAATGACGTGTTTAACGGTTGGGGTGTTACAGCTATTGACAAGGCACATCGGCCTAAATCTCCCTTAAGCTAAAAGTAAGGAGCATGGGTTGGGATGGCTTCATAAATGAGGATAGGCACTCGGGTCCAAAATGATTTCATGAATGTGGATAGGCCCTCGAGTCTAAATATCTTTTAGGCCAAAATGGTTTCATGAATGTGGATAGGCACTCGGGACTGAATATCTTTTAGGCCAAATTGGTTTCATGAATGTGGATAGACACTCAGGTCTGGATGTTTTAAGTTGGTAGTAAGGCACTTGGGCCGGAGATTTTTTGAGAATGTGGTGCTTGGGCTGAAAAGGAAAGTATGAATCAAGAGTGATGCTAGGGTAGAATGAGGAACTTGGGCCAGAAAATCCTTGGACTGTGAATAGGTGTTGGGGTGCAAATACTATATAAATAAATATATAAATATATGCAAAGAGCAGGCAAGTGCACCTATTTGATGTTGTATAACAAGTGTTGTATCCATAAGAAAATTGATTCTATCTCCCTAGTCTCGGTACTTAGTAGTTGAATCAAAGACAGTAAAATATGGGTTTAGCTGGAGGCAAGCTTATGATAGATTCAATAATATAGAAAATGAACGATAAAACTACCATGATGCTTTAGTGGTTTGGAATGGGGATGTACCCTTAGAAGGAGTAATCACCCAAATACTCCCAAACATAGCATTTATACTAATTTACTCGAGTTGTCTATTAGAACTAAAGTAAAGACTCTCTCTAAAATCTTAGTGAAAGCCAATCTTATCTTGTTAAATAAACCTTTTGGTTAGGTCAGGAAAACATCACTATGTAGCGTTAAACACAAGTCCTTAACAATAGCACTAGATCCACCAACTAATTAAAGAGGGGAAAATCTAGGGTTTGTCTCTCTCTTGGTCAAAATCCCTAAATCACATATGTATGAAATTAGAAGAAACCATAAATGCACAAAGGTAATCAATCTAACACATTCATTGAAATTAGAGAGATAAAATAACTATATTGAAGCAAATTAGGTATTACATGCTAGTTTGGGGATTTGGGGTCAAACCCCCATCCCAAGGTACAAAATAAGTTTACTCAAACATTGGGAGTACAAACAAGAGAAGGGGGAAAGAGATAGCCCATAATGGTGGTGGATGAGCTTTGAAAGAGGTGAGGAAGCCTCATCTTTCTTCTCTTTTCTTCTCGTCTCTTCTCTTTTCCTCTTCTTCTGTCACCTCTGTCTGAGAAAAATGGGGCTGCTGCATTTGTGAATGAATGAGAATTTCTATTCTCAAATTCCTACATTTTGACGAGTGTGGGGCGCGCGTCTGAGTGTAGTCCGGGTTTGTAAACCCGGACACAAACCCGAACCATGTTGAAAAGAGGGTAGAGAGTTTCAGCGAAGGATTGGTCCGGGTTTGTGATTCCAAAAAATGACCTTCACAATGATTAAGCTACCATGACCGTTTTAAGGTGCGTGGGTTAATCATGCAAAGATAGACAATTCTAGAAACATCCTTAGCAATTTGTGATTCCATGTCTTTTCACTGTTTTACCCTTTATTACATCCGTGGTTAGCAGGGCGCCTTCTGAGGATCAAAATTTTGGGTATAACAACACAACAAACTAGACATCTGCTTTGCAGCTCAACATCTCAGTCAGTTCTTGTAGAAACCAGGCGAGGAACACTTGCGAGCAACACTGCATGTCCTCTCATATTTGGCTTGCACTTTGGATTATGAAGTGTTTACAACAACCAAACATGAACTTAATAGCCTACTATGACACAGATTGGGCAACTTGTCCTCACTCCAAAAGATCCATCAGTGGCTATACAATACAGTTGGGTGGATCACCTATTAGTTGGAAGTCTAAAAAGCAATCAAGCATCTTCTTATCAACAGCGGAGGAAAATATTGATCAATTCAAAGAGTAACAACAGAGCTATGATGTCTTACTCGATTATTAGCAGAATTAAGTATAAATAGTATCACCCCTATTCTAGTTAAGTCATACAACAACTATGTAGTTTTTTACATGAAATTGAGTGCTACATTAACACTCTAAACACGAAAAGTTAGATGTTCACTTAGTGCACCAGAAAGTACTAGAAGACTTAATAAAGGTTCAACATGTTCTTGATCATCAACAATTGGTGGACATTATGACCAAGAACCCGCCAGGAAGAGGTTATCTACCGGTTTTTAATAGGCGGGGTTTTAAAGAAAGCAAAAAATTCACAAGTCTTCTATCTCTCTAACTACAAGACTTGAGGGGAGTGTTCGAAATTATTTACGCGATTTCGAAGGTGGAGCTGGTGCCAACTTCTAAGGTGGCACCTATTTTGTCTTGTAGAGGTTTATTATTTTGTAAAATTTTAAAATATTGTATTTTATTATATATATAAGTTCAAATTACATAAATTTTATATCATTGTTCATCATTTTTCATGATCTTCAAAATAAGACCAAACATGATTATGTTTTGATAAATTTTAAATTTTTTATATTTTGTATGTACATATTTTTAAGATTAATTATGAATCTTAAGTTTAAGAAAAGTGAATCAAAGATTGTTAAAAAGTGAATCAAAGGTTATTAAAAAGTGAATCAGAGAGTTGCTTAAAAGTGAATAAGAGGTTTAAAAAAGGTGAATCTCATAAACAGAGATTGTTTAACTAAAGTGATTCTGATTGTTTGACTAATGTGAATCAGAGGTTTTAGAAAAGTTAATCAAAGGTTTTTAAAAAGTGAATCACTAGTTGCTACAAAGTGAATCAAAGTAATAAGAGTGAATCTCGTAAGCATAGATTGTTTAACTAAAGTGATTAAGAGGTTTAAGAAATGTGAATCAGAGGTTTTTATAAAGTGAATCATGTGTTTAAGGAAAGTGATTCTCGTAAATAGAGATTGTTTTAACTAAAGTGAATAAAAGGTTTAAGAAAAGTGAATCAGAGGTTTAAGAAAAGTGAATCAAAGGTTTTTTAAAGGTGAATCAAAGGTTTAAGAAAAGTGAATATTTTGTTTTAATACTAGTAAAAGTTAATCCTAGCACAAACTTGAATCCTTTGTGTTTTTTAAAAGTGAACCTAAACTCTACATTACAAACCATAAAAATGCCTTAGACGTTTTTAGCTTTCCTAGGGTGGTTTTTAGGGTGTTTGAGAGGCAGGGTAATATTTTTGGTATTAGTTCTACACTTTATATTGTCGTTACTGACTCAACAGGTTTTTAGGGTTTGTGGTGCAGTGTTTAGGGTCTACCTGCACTACAAACCATAAAAATACCTTCGACATTTTTAACTTTCTTAGGGTGGTTTTTAGAGTGCTTGGGGTTATTTTGTTAATGAGTAAGGTTCATTTTATTATTAAAAAATATTCATTTTGCTAATAAAAAGATTCACTTGAAAAATACCTAATATATACTCATTCAAAAAATATAAAATTTTAAGTTTACCAAAACATATCCATGATGCATCTTGTTTTGAAGAGCACGAAAAATGATGAACAATGGTATAATTTTTTTTATTTTTACACTTTTATTTTGTAAGTTATAACATTTTAAAAAAATACAAATTCTCTCTCCTAACCAATTCAGCCCCCTCCCCCTGCGCATGTAGTTTTCTCTCTTTTCATTTTTTCTAGTTTTCTTCTTTTGGGCTGCGTTTAGCATGATTTTTTTGTGGTAGTTTGTGGTAGTTTTGGTCTGGTTGTTTTGGCTGGCTGTTTTATGGTAGTTTTGCTGGTTGTTTTGAGGTTGTTTTGAAAACTAGTGTTTGGCACGCGGCGATTTCGTCTGCTGTTTTGAATAAGTTTGTGCAGTGCGTTTACCGTTTTCATTGTTACAATTAAAAATTTTATATTACATTTTAAAACAATTTTTTGTTAATAAAGTTAAAATATATGTAGATATTCAATTATAGCCTTTAATAATTATTATTCTTTATTAATATTTTAGTGACAATTAATTTATAATATGCATACATATTAATTTATAAATAAATTTTTTACATATAGTTGAAAAAATAAAGAAATAAACCATTGTATTTAGAGCAAATATATTAGATGTTATATATAAAAATAAAATTTTATGGATTATATATTAGTATTTAATATAACATTTCAAATGTATTAATACTTAAGATTATTTTAATTTTTAATGGAATAAATAATATCATTGAAATGAAAAAGCAATTCTTTCTAATAATAAAATAATTGACTGTAAGCGAATATATATATATATATATATATATATATTTTAAACATATATATACAGATATCACTTATTATTTTATTATTATATATTGTTTAATTGTTGATAAAATATTTATTTTAAACATATATTTGTAGTTAAAACAATATATTCTATTCAATTAAATATTATTTAATGAAATTCAAAACATAAATTTAAATTTAATACTGGATATGCCAAGAAATGAAAAATAACGTATATTAGCATATAAAATTATTCTTTAATTATTAAGCATGGTATAAAACATATAATAACTTTGATATACTGACAAACCATAATAGTTTGTACAAACAGTTTTGTAATTAATCATTACTTAGCAAGTTGAATACTTATAATTGATATTTCTAAAATATACTACAAATATTTTGTACTCTAATAATTTTGATATAATTGAAAGTTTACATCGTAATTGTTATTAGTTTGCTCTTTTTCTTGTAGAATATTTTAATATAATTGATAGATAGTAATAGTTTTAAAAGACTATTTATTTGTATCTGAATAAACAATTTAGAAAAACATTACTAGTTTAAAACTATTTTTCTATATTATTTTCATTAATTTATAATTTAGTATACCAATATTTATAAAAAAACTTAAAATAAAACAGGGAAAATAAACTAATTTATAATATATTAATCTATATATATTTCAATTTTAATTTAATTTTGTGTCAAATTTAATATATAATATCATTTTAAAAATATAATTATAAATATTGAAAATTTAAATAAATTTATTAAAAATTAATTTTTAAATATTAATTAATATTATTAAAATATTCTCGCCCCTTTAATTATAGTTTTCTAGCTCCACCTCTGTTTACGGTATTCGTTATATTTGCAGCATAAATTGTTGGTTGTTTTGTGCTGATATATTTGTGGCTGTTTTGAAAATTGTTGTTCGGTTATGGCGGTTTGGCATTTTTTGTCAAAAATACCACATTTATACCACATATATACCATCACTGAACGTAGCCTTGATTTTTTTCTCCAATCTCATGTTGACACATGGCACTCTCCATGTTCTAGTATGGCTCCAGCTCCAGGCTCTCCATACTGATTATTTATATATGGTATGTTAGTTAGCTTCATTCTGTTAAACACCCTCTTCTGTTAACTCTCGCTTAGTTAGTCAACTTGTCTCTTAACTACTTAAAAGAGCAGAAGTCTACTATCTGTATTCATTCATTACAAGGTTAGCCTTTTTTTTGATGAAAATGTTACTTACCCATATATAATCAAAAGGGGCATTTAGCCAATGTCAAGATTACATCCACTTCCTTCCATAGTAATGGCGTGAAGGAAGTAATTGGAAACATCAGTTTTCTCCCATATTTTCCACCCATTAGAGTTGTTAAACAGGCCACAAGCTAAGACTGCAGAGTAGTTTGAAACAGCTTGCTTACAAAACATCTGTCTAAAATTACAAAAGGATTTAATTCCATTCAAAACTTCCATTAGAGCAACGTTGTTCTGGTGCTGGCCTCTCATAATGTTCTCGAACATTTTTAAGGTCTCCATCTGATTGGTCACAACCACCATATTAGGAATTCTTCTGTCGCAAGCTTCTGCAATACCAAAAGCAATTGTTCTGATCTCTGCCTGGACTTGATCTCTACACCCTTGCTCTTTCTTGTTGTAAGCCATGATCAAGTTCCCAGAAAAGGAAGTTAGAACACCACTACAAATCATATAAGCACATCTTTTCCTGAAGCAATGATTAACTAAATAAGCTTCATTTTGCATATGTTGATGAGGAGGACTGTACGAGAAGTCCTGAACCTCCTTGTTCTTTTCCATATCTTGGTAGACTTTGATGAATGCAAGGTTGGAATCAATACACTCCGAAATAGACATTTCAGGGCTGTGTCTAACTCTGTTTTTAGCGTCATAGATAGCCCATATAGTGTTAACTATCCATGCTAACTTTTCATTAGACCACTTGATGCTGTTATTATGAAACCACTCTTGTATAGCACCCTCACCCTCATCAGGTAATTGGCTATTCAAGTCTAAATTAACCCAGTACTCCTTTGTTGCCCAACAAAGAAAGATGCTATGAAAATCCGTATCAATCTTCCCACAGAGAAAACATTTATCAGACCCTCCCACTCTTCTAGCTATATTAGCCAAACAGGGAGTAATCTTGTTAAGGAATTTCCAACAAAACAGCTTGGCTCTTGGGGGGACAAGTTTAGCGTGCAGTTTCAGATAGGGGTTTGCTGGAGTAGTGGAAGAAAAAGCTGATTGCTGAGCTTTGTTAAGCAAAAGGTACCCTGATTTGACTGTATACTCGCCCGAGGATGTATCAGTCCAAAACCATTCATCCTGGGAGTCCTGATTGAAAGAAGAGCTTAAAATGCGGTCTTGATCGAAATGGGAGAACTCGTTAAGAATCAACTCCTTATTCCACTCATCAGAATTGGGCTTCATCAACTGGTTAACAGAGACCAGATTTTGGTTGATCGAGTTGCTTGCTACAATTTTAACAGGGAGGGATTTAGAGAGCCAGGGATGATCCCTAATACTAGTATTCTTCCCATTGCCTACCTTGATAGCAGCTCCTCTACTGATAACCTTGACACCACTGAGAATGGATCTCCATGAAATACCCCAAACTAATAAAATATGGATTAAATATCTAATCACATTAATTAAGGCCTAAACATGCCTTAAAAATCAACTGAGAACAACAGTGGTCAACACAAAGCAAGACTTTGCACCCTTTGACTGTTTAGGGTAAATAAATACCCAAATGAACTTCTTAGGATCTAAAACTTTGTACTAAGCTTATTAACACATAAATAAACATATTATAATCGTTGGAAAACACTCCAACACAAAGAACAAGCATTTTCATGCTTCAAGGTCAAGTAGGGCAAAAATGTGCTCTAAGAAAACCTTAAAGGTCTAATGACCTCTAAATGATATAAAATTGGATTCCATGATCAAATATCATGTAAGGAACACAACAAAACTGTTCTCAAAGAAACAGAGCTCAAAACCCCTGCGACTCAAAATGTGCACTAAAATTCCTTAAAGCACGTTTTTTGTGTATGAGCTCTAAGATAATGACTTTTTGTCGCTGTAAAGACTATATTAAGTTCTTTATAACATTAATGTGACATTATAGACTATATTATAAAGTCTAAATCAAAGTTTGAAAATAAAATCAAAATGGACAATTTAGTATGAATAGTACCCAAAGATAACATTTTAATTACTAAGTCTTAACCATGGTCAAATATCATCCATTGACTTGACCATGTGCTGCCGCCCCATATGTGCTGTCATGCCCACTCATTTATCAATCTCTAAATATCCTAGCAATCTAATGACTCACCCATTTACTATTTGATAAAGTAACCTTTAATTAACTTATAAGGCAAATTAGCTTACCTTTTCTCATTCGCCTTCACCCCTGCCGACACAAGCAGCTCCATCCTCTCCATTTGCTTCTCTAAAACCGTGGCTAACACTCCAAGAACAGAGAAGAACACCTTGCTACCTAGGTAAGCTTAATTAGTCATTTTATGATCATTTTCTTCACAATTCTTTCCTCTTTCCATGGAGAAAAGCATCAACCATTTCCATCAATGTTCTTAGGTTGTTTTGGAGGTTAAATGGAGGGTGTATCTCGGCATTAACAAGGGAAGAAGGTGGAGAAAGCTAATCTTGTTCTTAAGGTATAAAAATGTGCTTTAAGCACATATCTTTTGATTCCCTTCAAATTCGGTTGTGAAACTTTGTTCCTAGCCTTATTATCTTCTTATTAACATACTTATTCAGTTGTTATATCAAGAGCTTCAAGGTATAGCCAGATCCAAGCCAAAAACACCATTTTAGGCATTTTAAACAAGGTAAAAATTAGCCATCTTCTAATCTGAGTTATACCAGTTTAAAGCTTGGTTTTAGTAGCCCTTTTGATGCTCTTTTCCTACTGTAAATATAGGCAGAAGACAACCTTGGTTACCTTGGTATTCTAAGGTAAATTTTACCTTGAAAATTTACATTAAACACTTCTTATGGTTAGATCTTGCTTGGAGACTAATCATGCCTTAATTGCTGTTTGAAAACATGTAAATTATGTTGTGGAAACTTTATCCTAAGCAGGCCGTGGCCAAACAAGGCCTTAACTAGGCAAAAACAAGGTATAAATCACTTAAACCTTCACTTGGTATATTAATATGTAATTATACATTTGTGTATAAATTGTGCCGTGAGTGAATGGGTTAATTAAGGTCTTATTTTGACCTTAGGTGATTAAGCAATGGTTTAATAAATTTTATAACTAATTAATTAGCATAATTGTCAAATTTAAGACATTATGTGGAAAATTGGTAAATATGGAAAAGATGGTGGTAAGGCCAAGAGTTTAATGCATTTTTGGGCATTTATGTGTAATTTATTTTATAAGCTAATGTTTGTAATAAGGCCATGTACTTTAGGCCATTTTATTTATGCATTTATAAGGTTTTATTTAAGTTTAGGTGGTATATATGCATTACCGCATATTATAAGGGGTTAAAGTGTAATTAAATTAAATTTGTGGGCTATATAATAATTAAGCTGAAAATTAGAGGTTTAAATGAGTTTATATAAAAATTAAAAGATTATATAAAGTTTTGGGGTTAAATGGTAATTTCTGAAAAATATGGGTATAAACCGTATTATATGGAAATTAATGGTCACGGAAATATTAAGGTGGTCAACCTTGACCATATGGTAGGTTTTGACCAAATTAAATAAGTTAGATAACTTATTTAAGGTTTTTATTATAAGATAAGTATTTAATTGTAACAATTTTATAACATATGTGGTATATATGTTATTACCGAAAATAAAGGGTGTATAATGGTATTATAAACACCCATGGTCTATTAGGAATTTTTAGGAATTTATTGGGTTGTTTTTGGAATTAAAATAACTATATATGTATAATATATAGTTATTATGTCATTATGACACTTTAGAATAAAAGATGGGGTGGAAATGTAATATATCGAAAGTATATGGTTAGTATGGGTAATTATAACCCTTTGGTGAAATTTGGTGATTTTTAGAATTATATAAGAGTATTTATTAAGATATGTGTATAATATATAGTTTTAATGATAATATAAAACTATATGTTACAAAGTCGGCCAAATGGCAAATATAGAAACTTGGTGGGTTAGAAAAATAATATAGAACAGTTGTAGGCCTGTTCGGGAATTTTATAAATAAGTAACCATAGGTTATATCATTTTATAAGTTAAAAATGTTATAATATGATATATATAACATGGTATAAATAATGGGTGATTTTGTAAATAAAGGAAACTATGGTATATGAAAAAGAATAAGGTTTTGATATGGTGCCCATGCGGCAATAATAAATAGTTTTGTATAAAAACTATAGGTTATGAATTAAAGGAAATAAAGATATCATATATATGATATTAGTATATGGTATAACATTACGTAATGTTATGTGGTCAAAATGGAATTTAAATAAATTAATGGGCTGTACCGAATTATAAAAGATTGGAAAATGAATTTTAGACTATGGTCTATAATGTTATAAATGTTCAATTATATGGTTTAAATGGAATTAATAAGTAAGGATATTCACATTAAATAATGTGACAAACTATAAATAAGATTTATAAACTAAGGTAATTATTGATTAAACCTTAGGAGTTGTAATTATACAACATAAAATGTTACATAATATTAGGATAATAATCTTAATATAAGTTGTATAATATAATACAACAAGTGGGAATAATCATCTAATATAAGATGATAAAAATGTAACATACAATATAAGAGTTTTATAACTCATGGAACTTACCTATATGGTAAATATATACATATACAAGGATAATGTATATAAGGATGGGTATATATTATGGTTGGAAACCATATAATATAATGGTGGTGGTTATTACAAAAATAGTTACAAACTATAAGTTATAAGTTTTTGAATGGAAATATATTTTATTAAAGATAATGGATTTTATAATACAATGTATTATAATGGATGGTGGAAAAATAATACAATATAATATAATAATGCATGCATACATGCAACTATAGGTTATATACCTAAATTTCAATGGTGGATAAGATTAAAGAAAAATAATGAATTAAACTTAACAGTCGAAATATTTTGACATACGAGTTTTAGTAACAAAACCGACCGGTTTAGAGAAACCTGTAACAAATAACTGTAGGAATCCGGGGATGAACTGTCGGGGTTACTTGTTATTCGGAAATACCGGATGTAGTTAGTCATGGAGACTGACTTATAGTTTTATTACCGTTTAGATCATACTACAGACGGAGGCACTTGACGAGCTAGTGGTCTACACTGCGCATCCTAGGTCTTGGTGAACGGTATGTAAAGGGGTTTGATCCGAGTTGTCCTAAGGAAACTCCTTGGGCTCGGATTTGGTTGATATCACTTGTGTGTTAAGTGTTGTGGATACATGTATGTGATTGTGTGCTACTGCATTAATTATTTATGCACGAGCGTCCTACGGGACTAACACTACGTCGACTATAGATCGACTTATATAAACATACATATACGTAATTGTGATGACATGATGGTTACTTGATATAATACCATAGTAGTAATATTAAGTATATGGTAACCTAAGTAAAACACTTAGGAATGAGTCACGACATTGTCGGTCTCTAGAGCATGGATCTCGAACATGAATATGACCTAGATTACTTCTAGGTATGCGTGAGACCCATTGGGCAGCTAACTAATAATTATTCTCCATAAGACTAAGAGCATATCTTAAACATTATGAGAGAGAGATGGTATGAGTTAAGGTGAGGAATCCCGGTAGTTTACGAACTACCTGGTTGCGCATTTGTGATCACTGAGGGGTTCCCGATCGGGTTCCGCTCCAGGTTTATACCCAACGAGCCCTATTTGGATCGTGGGTCAGGTGGCTACGGCCTTTTATATGGACGCCTTACGAGGCTAAGTGAATAGTCAGGGGCCTCCGGACTTCTGGCGAAATGAGCACCTTTGTGTGTACGGGAGGACTACTGTCCATGGTGAGGTTATCGGGTTGTCTTAACATGACGCCCAACTGGTATTAATTAAACATGGTTTGGATGGATGGGGCCTTAAAGGCCAAATTAAATTAACAATGGATGGAGTACGCTACGGCGATTGTACATTGTACATTATACTGTTAATATTCGATACGTTCGATATACAATTGTTGTTGGTATTATTTTATGACTGTTTGAATTGGATGGATGGTTAAGTGTTTATGAATGTTTGGATGGAGGATTATGTATATTTATACATGTATATTACAGTATTGTTTATAAACTGTAAATGGAAAGGCATGAAACCAATCTAATAATAAGATGGTTAAAATGACTAAGTGACCATTATGGTCCAGGCCAGGCATACTCAGCGTCTATCGCTGATACTACACCATATGCAGGTTGTTGATTATCGCCGAAGCCGAAGTGCGGGAATAGGGTAATTATAGTTTACTTTAATTACCGCACAGGGAGTTTATTTGTATAACAATGAAGATGGTGAATTGTAATACGGCAAGGTTATGTATATTCGGGATTGGGTAGACGCTCACTTGTCGACATTTATGGTTTATGGACTTAGTATGATGTATAGGAGTTTTCTCGTTATCACGGCGGTTAGCAGTTTGTTCATGTTGGAAGTTGGATGTAGTTTGGCTTCGTTACTTGCATGGGCGAGTAATGGCCGGTGACACCTGAGTGAGTATTGTTGTTGTTATTATTTCTTCCGCTGTAAGACGTTTTATTTATTGCTACGTGAGAGATTATTACGTGATTATGGAGAGGGTTGTTACACTCCATATTGGACTATCATGACTTTTACTAGTAGCAGAGAAGAGATCATTTTTGGAAAAGTACAAGGCCTTCAGATTGGTACTGACTAGAGCCAGGGATGATCCCTAATACTAGTATTCTTCCCATTGCCTACCTTGATAGCAGCTCCTCTACTGATAACCTTGACACCACTGAGAATGGATCTACATATTGGACTATCATGACTTTTACTAGTAGCAGAGAAGAGATCATTTCTGGGAAAGTACAAGGCCTTCAGATTGGTACTGACTAGAGAATCGGGGTTTCTGATAATTCTCCAGGCCTGTTTAGCAAGCAGAGCCTCATTAAAAGCCTCTGAGCTTCGAAATCCTAACCCTCCATCCTCAGATTGCTTACAAATGTCTTGCCACTTTTTCCAAATCATCGGCTTTTTATGATCATTTCCACCCCACCAGAAGTTGGCAAAAATGGAATTCATTTTTGTGGTGATATTTTTGGGAAGTTTAAACAGAGACATAGGGAAGTTCGGTAGGGCTTGCAAGACACTCTTTACTAAAACAGATCTAGCAGCCTCAGACATAGGTTTCTTCCAACCTGAGACTCTTTTCCTGAGATTATCCAACAAAAATTTGAAAGTTTCATTTCCGTTTCTCCCAATTCTGATTGGGAGACCCAAATATTTGGTAAAGAAAGGAACTTGGGTAACTTTGAGGGTGAAGGATATAGACTCTTTGAGCTCCTGCGGGATTTTTGGGCTAAAGACTATATCTGATTTCTGATAATTAATGTTATAGCCCAACACTCTCATGAAATCATCCAAGGTTTTAGCCAGGAATTGGGCAATATTTTGAGTAGCTTGGCCATAAAAAATGATGTCATCTGCAAAGGCTAGGTGAGAGATTGGGGAGCAGGATCTGGCTAACTTAATCCCAAAATAGGTTCTCTTATCTGTGGCTTCATTCAAGTTGCGAGACAGGGCTTCTTGAGCTAAAATGAACAAAAAAGGGGATAGAGGGTATCCTTGTCTCAACCCTCTATTCTGGGTGAACCACTGCCCAGGGGTACCATTGATAATTACTACCACCTAGGAGAGGAGATACAATTCATAACCGGTATTCTCCATTGATCAGGGAAACCCATCTCGTTAATAGTATTATTAATGAATCCCCACTCAAGTCTGTCATATGCTTTGCTCAGATCAATCTTGCAAGAGAAGAATCTTTTTTTTCCCTTTGGATCTGGCTATAAGGTGATGGAGTTCCCCTGCTAAAATCACATTGTCTGTGATCAGTCTATTCTTGACAAAGCCTGATTGATTCTGGGAAATAATGGAGGGTAGAATATCTTGGATACGATTAGCAAGAACTTTGGTGACAATTTTGTAAACAAAGTTACAAAGAACAATCGGCCTAAAGTTTTGAAGGGAGTTAGCTCTTGGGATTTTCGGAATGAGGGCAATGTAGTAATCATTTAGAGTTGGGGAAACAGGGTTACCATTTAAAATTTTCAACACTTCCTTCATGACTTGAGGACCAAGCCTAGGCCAGAATTTTTTGAAGAAAGCTCCATTGAAGCCATCGGGACCCGGGGCTTTATTGGAGCCCAGCTGTTTTGTGGCTTTAAAAACTTCTTGGGAAGAGTAGGGTTCATTTAGCAAGGCTATATGGTCATCAAGGAGGATTTTTGAGATTGGCTTAGCAAATTGGTGTTCATTAGTTGGATCAGTGAAAGTGAACAGGTTTTGGAAGAAATTCTTAGAGATAGAATCCAGATCCCTCCACTCTGATTTAAAATTACCATTACAGTCCTCAAGACTCAAGATATCTCTTCTCCTACGATTACTAGAAGCTTTCCCATGGAAATAACTGGTATTTTTGTCTCCCTCCCTAATCCAGCTATCTCTAGCTCTTTGTTTCCACCAACATTCTTCTTTCATTTGCAAAAGCTGAATCTCTAACAGAATTCTTTTACTATTGGACACCGCCCAAACATTCTGCACTCCCTTCCTTAAGTCCTCTAACTCCTTCTTCTTATTTTTAATTTTGAAAGAGATCTTGTGACTATTCCACCCATTCCACTCCATCAATTTCTTTCTGCATCTATTGATGTTCTCTACCAGATTAAGATCCTCCCCTCCCCAGATGGAAGAAACAATCTCTATACACTTTTTCTCCTCTAACCAAATGTTCTCAAACCTAAAAATTCTACCAGATTTTTTGTGGTTCCCAACAAATTTGACAAGAATCGAGCAGTGATCTGAGTGAAGTTTCGGCAGATGGACAACTGAACTTGAAGGAAAAACTTTCCAAAACTCCTTAGAGCATAGGGCTCTATCTAATCTACTCTCAATGTGAAAAGGTTCACATTGAAGATTTGTGAAAGTAAACCTATAACCACAAAACCCCATATCAGTCAAACCAGAAAGATCAATCGCTTCTCTAAAAGGAAGCAGTTCTTTTTCCCCTCTTATTTTACCTCCTATTTTTTCACTTTCAAAACAGATCTGGTTAAAGTCTCCTACAACTAACCAGGGGAGCCTCACTTGATCCCTCAAAGTGCGTATCAGTTGCCAAGATAAATATTTCACTCTCCAATCAGTCCAGCCATAGAAACCAGTAAAATGGAAAATATTCATACCTGAGATGAGCACCTCCGCTGCCGTATGGTGATTAGAAGAATTGATCAGCTTGACCTTCACTTGTTTTTGCCACAACAAAACTAAACCACCACTTCTCCCACAGCTAGCAACCAGAACCCCATCATACTCTTCCCACTTCCTCATAATTTTTTCCATCTGATCCTTACTTCTATGGGTCTCCATCAAAAAGACAAGCTCAGGTTTATGGATTTTCAGAAGGCTCGAAACCCAAGCAACTGCCCAGGGGTGACCCAACCCCCGACAGTTAAGCGATAGACAACTCATTTGGGCTGGCAGCCCTGCTCCTTAGTAGGGTCTGCCATCTTACGGAGCCAACAGTAATAATCAGACTCCTCTAATTCTTCCCTCATAGAGGAAGGATTAATCATCAGAGGTTTGAGGTTCGCTGTTTTCCGCTTCTTAGATTTGAATTTATCTGGATAATTGAGGCTGAGAGAAGACTCCGGGAAGAGCTTATCTTTTCCTTTACCAGAGGGTGGATTCTTGCAGGGGACCATTGCATTGGGAGACTGGAGAGAAATGGAGAGATTCTTTGATTTTCTAGCCTCAGCTTCTAACAGAATTCTATCCAATTCAGAGGAAACTCCTTGACTTCGGGCTTCCGCCCTATTTTGTTTGCTATTGAAATCCGCATTGAAATTAGACACTGCTGAGTCCCAATCAATATCTTTGATGGATTTTCTTTGATCTGAGGGGATCTGACTGGGATTAGCCCCACAAGGGAAAGTGGGGATATTATTTGAGCTAGCACTTAGAGTGGGATTTGGCACAGTTAGAGAGGGGAAGTTCAGGGGAACAACAGACTCAGCAGAATTGAGATTGGCTTGATTGGATAGAATGACACCAGCTTTAGGGGAAAGGTATGGGCCAGCAAAACTAAAGTTCTTGGATTGGGTTAAAGGGATTAGGGACATTTGAGAAACTTGTTGTGTGGAGGTGTTTGAGCTACCAGTAACAATGGCAATGTTTGGGTTAGTTGAGGTGGGAAGAGTGGGACTTGGAATGGTAGCCAAGGTAAGGTCAACATTCACTTCAGAGGAACTTAGGATTGGTTGAAGAGCTGCTTGAGAAGCCATTGCGGTAAGGCTATCCAAAATACCTTCCTTTTTCCATTGGGTCAGCAGATACGCATCAGTAGTATCAGTCATAGTTCCAGCAAATTTCGTTCGGATCCATGGACCGAATTTTTCAGTGCTGTGAGGGATGAGGTTGTTGAGTAGACATTCAGAGATATAAGGGTTAGCCGACCACAGCGATAGCAGAAACTCGGCAGATTCTCATAAGACACTCTGCAAACCCTATTACCATTGCTAGCCTTAATAATCAGAAGACGACATAACGGCTCTTCTATTTTAATTTCCACCTTGATTCTCAGGATATTGGACGCCAGAGGATTGATGCGGTCGTGACACTCAACAAATCTACCTATCTTGTTTCCCAACAAGGTAGCATAGTGTCTATTAAAGCATCATAACGGGAGTTTATGAATCCCTACCCAAATACTGATTACCTGGGGGTTATGCTCAACCAAATTGATTTCAGAGTTGATCGGCATTAGGGAAAACAACCTATTTTGGAAATGCCACGGTCCATTTCCAAGGATAAAGCACACATCTCTTTCCGCTTCAAATTGGATGGTGAAGCGATTGAAGTCAATCTCGAGCACTCTAAAGTTAGAACGGGTGCGCCACATTTGACCTAGAATTTTTTGGAGGAATTTCGGTGGACTCGGTTAGGGCTCCAAATCTTCCCAACAACTGCTTTGTTTGTATCAATATGCAGGGGAATATTTGGCTGCGCTTCTACTTCGATAACCACCATTTCTGCTGGGTGGAGATGCATTCTAGAGCAATTAGCTATTATGGAATCCATCGGTGGAGCTGAAGCTAGAACGGGAGGGATTTTGTGGATTAACGTTCTTGAGGATGGAGAAATTGGGATATTTTTTGGGAATTTGGTTCTATTACTACCTAGCACATCCAACTTTAAATTTGATAAAGCACTAAAAAGGCTATCGGGGGGAACAAGCAAAATATTTGGAGACATTACCGTCTTGCAGGCAGAATCCCGGGCGAGATCTTCTGGCCATCCACCGGCATAAATGCTTCTGACAGTCGACTTTTCTTCTACGGGCGCAAGGCTGGGGCTTTCCTTACCGTCAATACCACTACTTTTCGCCATTGAGGAGGAGGGAGGAAACATCCACTGTTGGAGATGGGATGTAGTGAGAGACCTCGGGGAGGGAATTTTCTCCGAGTCTCGAGACTCTAGCGCCATCGATTGCATGCAACAACCTGGAGGAGGAGGATGACAGACCAGGTTGACTCTCGTCTCACACAAGGAGTCGGATAAGAGAAATAAATGCAAGGTTATCAGATTTCCGAAGAAACTAGGAGAGGGGAGCTTGAAATCTTCGCAGCCCAGAGAACTCTCGGAGTGGGTTGGAAGAGGCGTGTGCAAGCGCGTTCTCATCTCACTCTTTCATTCACGTCTTTTATTACAAGGTTAGCCTTTAATCAAGAAGTCATTCCCGCGTCCTTTATTCTCAAACACTCTTGCGCCCCTGATTATTTCTTCAGCTTTCTTGTAGTTCCACATCAGTGGGTCACCTTCCTATCATCTTTTGAAAGTATACCCTATATTGGTAGATGGACTTGGTGATTCAACATGAAGCTTGCTAGACGAGTTTGCGATCAGCTTTAACCGACTGGAGTTGTACTAAGTATGGGCCTTTTATGAGGATATATACTATGATGGGTTGGTGGGCAGGGTATTCCCACGCAATATAGATAAAGCCCAAAAGGTAGGTTGAGTGTAATGGTAAACACAACTTGAAATATACCGAAAAGAGTTTGCTCGGCGTAGTTACAATTTTTCAGATGAATTTAGTTATGAGCATTGGACTCCCACCCACCAGCATCCATCCAACAGATACAAGACTTTTTTTTTTTTTCTTTCTAAGGAATTGTGTTAACATATAGTATAAGTCGGAACTAATTCATCATACTATAAACAATCGTAGCGTAACGTTAAATTAAATGACCGAAAGGTTAACCCGTTAAGACGACACATAAATGTGAAAAAAGCTAAAGATGTTGGGCTGACCTGACCCAATGCTTTCTCTGTCGAGATTTGTTCATTTTCTTGTTGGTGATCCAAAATCCAAATAGTAGTTGAACCTAACTAGCTCCCAACCACTAAGAGTTGAATTCACTACGTATATTTCATTTCCTTCTTTTTGAAAAATTTAAGAAAGGTGTTCCAAAAAAAGTGAGTGAGAAAGTACAATCAATACAATACAATCTACATGACTTTAAAGTTTTCTTTCTTTTTAAAAAAAAATTGGAATGGTCCTTTTGGAATTTTAGGAATGAATTATTTTTGCCTTTATATTATTTCTTTTTTAGAGAGAAAGGAGAAATTTTATTAAGAAAAGAAGAAATAAATTAAGCTAGCTAGCTAGCTATTATAGTAGTGCTTTTATAGTTGTCTCCTCCAAAGTTTCAGAATCTTTCATTATTGGGTAATGTATGAATCGTCCACCTAATACTAAACTAATAATAATATACTTCTATTATAATCTTATTTTTTTGTCCATAGTAGTATTACGTTTTTACTTTTCTACTTTCTACCGTTAGTCATGTAACATATAGTATTAATAAGTCTGGCTTTATTGTATATTTGAATTACTTTGATTGTTTTGTATTTTCTAATATGTGTGAGCCAACATTACCTAGGTGTAAAATAAAAATCATATCATTCATGTAATGGGTGTAAGATTAAATTTGGCATTTATGAGTATTAATTAAGTAGTAGTAGTAGTAGTTAATATAGCAGAGTTTTGTAGATCTCCCACACCTTGGATCCTATACTCGTTGTCTAATTACAGAAGTCTTGTGGATCTCCACATCCCATGTGATCCTATACTACGTACCACAAACAATTCGGGATGCCATCATCATCATAATCATAATGGTTCTGTAAATAAGGATGTTTTTCTATTAGTTGGCATCATAATGATTACTATTAGTTGGCAGCTTAATCATGAATCATGAGGCCCAAACAAATACTACTAGAATAAAAAAAAAAAAAAAAAAGTCCACTTCTGGAAATAACGAATAAGTACCTAGCTAGCATTATATAGCATAGTTTCGTAGCTAACAACTTGGATTTATATCTAAATCGATCGATGCTCTGTCACTGACCATAATACATTGGATATATCAATAACCAAAGAAGAGAGACAATACTAGATTTAAAGGGAATGACTAGTTATAGATGCGTGTAAATAATGTTCAAAAAATTAATTTATGGGGTTAATAACCAATAATAATAATAATAATAATTGAGCAGCAGATAGTATACGCTACTTATACTTTCGTGTTACATGGGGCAGAGAGGCGTAAGGTTTGCGGTTAGGTGAACAGTTGCTTTCGTCCAAATTAAGTGACGAATTCGAGAATAATTCATACTAACATGAAAAAACTTGCTATTTTCTTTTTGAAGGAATTAATTTTTGATATCATTTTCATAAATAAATGTAGCTGATACATTTTATTAATGGACACGTTTCTTCTGCTGCTTGGTTGGATCTCCCGGGTCTGTTAATTGCTTGATGCTCTTTGTGTCTAGTTAAGCTTGTTGCTTTGGAGAAATTTGTTCAACGAAATTTGTTGATTTACTATATAGCATCAATTAGCAAGGGTTATATTGTCATTGTGGCTTTTCCGTCATTGTGCAGGTCCCATAGGGTCAAGTAGAGGGTTGAGCTTTAGAAAGGCATGTTAATGTTATGCTTCCTTCAGTCTGATGTCTGTTTTTATGTTACAATTTCTTTTGTAGATATTAAAAGGTTTCTTATGTCATTATGTATGTATATTTAGGAAGACAAATTGTAATAGGATTTATATCAAAGCAATCACATCATCTATATCACATCTGTGAATCACCATGTACAATAATTTGGTATCGTATTCTAAGACAATTGATAATTTAATACTCTAATTAATGTACTCACTCATGAATTAGCAATAATTTTAACAATTAATTTTTTCTTGAAAACTGCTGTCGATAATATATGTAGGAGGATTTGGGTAATACTATGTTTTTTTTTTTTAGATTTTATTTAATACCCTATTTAAATTTTGAATTTTAAATATTTTGATTGATTTGAAAATAAAATAAAAGAGACCTAATCAAAACTATATCGAGAACAATTACAATTAATGATCAATAATCATAATCAATAGTGACAATCATCAATTAACTGTATCAGATTACATCACCTATCACATAAACATTAATCAATATTCTACATGCATTTATATATCCTGGAGATATAATATACAGTACATTTCTTTATTGGTTATTTAATTTAATAAATTCTAGTCTTGGATAAATTTTCTAACATTTTTTTAAAAAAATTATATTTTTTCTTCTTCGTATCACTTTAACAATGCACGTTTCAAATTGGATGAAACGAACAGACTCACAAGTCACAATAGAGTTAAGTGTTGTGTTGGCGTCTCGTTGCCCTCGCTTCTTCATTTATGGTTAGGACGCAGCTCTTTTTGCAATTTGCAAAAACAAATAAAGAAATCAACCCTAAACATTAAACACTCTTGCTTGCTTATCATTTTTTAATCAATCAATAAATTCATAAGTGATCAATTTAATCTTTAGTGAGTGGCAGTAAAGATAATGATATGAAATTCGGTTTGGTGATTTGTATATATACACTTTAACAATCAAATCACAGAGCCATATGCCAACACGAGTAAAATCGACAAACAAACAGAAGAAATGAAAGGTTCAAAATTGAAATAAAAGAAAGGAGAATCATCATCACTCGCTTTGTCCAACCCAATCACAATCAGGCGCCGGCCCACATTCATTTTACTACTACTACTACTATAAAAATACTAAAGGGATAATGATACCAGTACTCTTCTAATTATTTAACTTAAAAAATCAATACCTTTCCTCTTCAATTAAATGCTGTTCTGGATGAAAGTAGGGTCAAACGAAAAGCAACTAATTATCACTCTACTCTATACCTTCCAAGTATGTTAACTACTTATACATTGACATGTTTTATAAAGAGAAATGTTTGGTGGGATTTAATAGTTAAATTGGATAATAATAAATTAACAAGTAACTAAATGTTGAAGAGATTAATCTTAAAGCCAAAAAGCTTCAATGAACTTCTATCAAACGGTACCTAACAGTACACAAATTCTTAATTAAAATTAGTAAATCAACCAGAATAAGATGTGATGAACATCTTCCAATTAAGAGAGCACAAGATAGATGATTTAATCTAAAGAGGGTCAATGATGTCAATTTTGACCCAAATCAAAGCTGGTATGCAATTTTTTACACATTAGAATTGATAAGTAAAAGTCTCACTATTACTGTGTAGTAAGGGAGACAACTTGTATAAGGGGCACAAAATATACATCAATCAACGGGCAATAAAGCATGATGCCTCTCTTAGTGCGATCATGGAGGTGAAAAGTTGCCTCCATTGATAAAATCAATAGAGGTGAGTCAACTCTATTACCTCCTTTGTACATACTCAAAATTATTAATAGATGCAAAGTGCTATGGTAGCCTCAGTTGTATTGTATATATATTTAGAGGCAAGTGTTTGCTCGTCTCTCATGATTTCTTTATGGATGCAAGTTTCTCTAAGTTGTCTCGGTTGCTTTGTACACATTTGCAAACGATTTATTTGATGTATTAAATACTAAGAAATAATCCTAGAAATCAAGAATCAATAGACCGTCGAGTTGCAAAAACCCCGGTTGCAGTAGTATAGTAATTATGAAGCGACCAGGTGTCAATCCACGGGACTTGAGGTAAATAAGCCTAGCCTAAGATAGTGGGTAATTCAAAAGGGGTTTGTTTTGGTTTTTGGGGTTTAAATCGATAACAAGAAAGTAAATAGCAGATAAATTAAAGTGATAGATTTGGGAGTGTGAACGGTACTCTAGGTTCAGGGAGTTGTTCTCTAGCTAGGTTCTGCATATTCTACTACTTAAACGGAGACTTGGATCGGCTTGTAATTCTCAATATCTATTCTGTATTAAGTCCTAATTCCAGATAGCTCATCTAGACAGGACACGTAGTTCTAGTCTAGACTTAGCAAGTATATCTAGATGGTTTTATTGCACAGAATTACTAGTCAGGTTTTAGTCCAGACTAAAGCTCCTAGTGGCTAATGTAATCTATCCGATTGCAATTATCACAGGCAACAGGTTAATAGGACCATCAATGCTAATCACCTTATCTGATCATAACATGATTCGAGGGCTTATAATAAATTCATGACGTTTATTAAAAGCACTTAAAAAGCATTAACCTGAACAATCCAAATAGTCTCAATAAAGCAGTAAAATAATGCAGAGTTTAAATTACAACATCCCTTCCCCTAGAGTATATCCTCTTAGCTAGACATAGCGATTAAAATCATAAATGAGAGAGAGTTGAGAGAAATCATCTGTTACGATGATCTTCTTGCTCGCTCCGCCCTTTGTCCTTGCGCTATGCCGGCTGAGAGGTTGGATTTGGTGACAATGGAGTGAATTTGGTGAAATGGAATGAAAGTGGAAATTTTGGGCGAGTTTGTGAAGTGTCTGGATGGGGTGGGTCGGACACAAATCCGGACACAAATGCGGACGTGATATTTTGTGTGGCGTGTGTGCGGAAGATTATGTGTGATTTTTGTGTGAAGAAATTGAGATGAAAACGTGAGTGATGTGAAGTGTGTTTGTGTTTGAGTGTAGGTGTGGAGATGGAGTACGGAGGAATTATTATGAGGGTGAGCAGATGAATGGAATGAGAGATGGAGGAGGATGAAGAGAGGTGTGGACGAATGTCCGGTGCGAATTGGAATGAAGGCTAGGGAAGGGTTTAAATAGGCTTAGGATTAAACATAGCTTAGTGGTGAGTTGGGTAGGCGTTTGATTGAGCATGGGAACTAGCTTAATTTAGACAGAGTATGGGCTTAATCGGCTGATAATTGCGCCGAAAGCAACATTTCAGCGCGCATGATTTTTATTTTTAATCTCTGTGTGACGTCCGCGTTTGAGTCCGCATACGGGCAGGGGTGTCCTGACGAGATCTACACGCGTCCGCATTTCTGTCCACGTGCGGACGTGGCTGTCCTAGCGAGATTAATTCCTGTCCGCGTTTGAGTCCGCATTGCGGACATGGCTGTCCTGGCAAGATCTGTGAGCGTCCGCATGGCCGTCTGTGTTTACGGACAAGGGACAGAAGGAGCTGTCCGCTTTTCTGTCCACGTATGCGAACAGGGTTAAAGGTGAATTTTGCTCTGGAGATGTCCCTTTTCTGTCTGTGGCTTCCCATCCGGACTCATATCCGGACATGTGTAAATGTTTCTCTTTTTGTTCCGAAAGCTCTTAACTCCTTCCTAATCACGTCCTAAGCCAAAATAACATGAAAAAGAAGGTAAATGCATAAATCTAAGTAAAAATATGGAAAACAAGGGTTCAAAGCACTTAAAAGATATATCAATAATCAGTGCATCAAATTCCCCCACACTTATCTTTTGCTTGTCCTCAAGCAAAAATAGAGAATGAAACTTATCCTCCAGGCTGTAGCATTGAAACTCAGTGTTAAAAAGATGCAGACGGAAAACAAGAAATGATGACGATCAAAAGAATAATTCTGCTTCTGGATGTAGGTTTTCGTAGTCAGTGAAAAAGAAGGATTTTTAAAAGCATGGAGAAGTCAGAATACAAAATCTGGAAGTAGATTAACTTGGGATCTTCCACTATTTCTTTCCTCTAACCTTTGGATGTCAAGGGGTGTGAAGTAATGCCTTATTCCGCAATACCTTTCAACACCACGTACTCATGATCAAATTTAACTGCAATCAATTTTTCGCCTGCAAGAACTTTTGCAAGAGATATATATAAAACAATCGAATTATTGTGAATTTTAGAATTGTTCCGTAACCCAGACTTTTCCCTCTATCCATGTAACGGTGTTTGGCCAACTATCCCAGATCCCGAGATCTTAGGTAGATAGGTGTTAAGGCACCCTTAAGACTTAATAACCGGATAGATGAGGCCTGCTTTTGTTCGGAATTTTTTTTTGTTTGATCAGTGGAGTACCTTGACTTATCCTTTTCATTCCATACTTTCAATTCATTTCCAAGAGTCCCAAGCTAAACTAATTCAGTTTCCATAATCAACTACTCCATCAAGTTTTAGTAAAAATAGATTAATTTTGAATAAGATTAGATGTACAAATACCCTAAAGCAGAAGGATTCTTGGGGTAGTCAACATACCTTGATTTCTAAATCTGCTTGAAGAAGTGATTTTCTTGGAAGCAAGTAGACAAATAAAGATAAGTGTGACATTTAAACCCAACTTGCATATTCAGATAGATTTTTCTACTCTTACTTCCCCCCCCCCCCCCCCCACACTTGAGAAGAGCAATGCCCCCATTGCGTGGAAATCGAACCCCAAGTAAGCATGCATTAAAATGTAGAACATTGGTAAGCAAGTAGAGATAACAAAATGTAAAAAGGAGTACTTCCCAATGTTCCAGCCAATCGTAAGTTCGTGCCAGTTCATGTTTATTTGTCGTGTTATACGTCCCCTCGATTGCATAAGAGTTGAGTGTGAAAATAGAAGAGACTGCACAACATAGCATTAGGGAAAAGTAGAATAGAAAATAGAATAGAAATTTAAACATTTACAACAACTGCAAGTTAGTTTGTACGGTTTACGACACCATTTACCCTTCAAAATAAAATAAATAAAGGTAAAACATCAAAAGAGTGTAAACTACAATAAATAACAACTGATATAAATAAAAGAAAACATAACAATAAATAGACGATCACTGTGATGGTCCCGGGGTGGTCTGTGATCCAGGTGGCCCATGAGTCTCTCGATGAGTAGGGCTGTCCGACTCTAAACCTCGTCACTGCGCTCTATGCGCTGGGTAATCCGGTCCTGGGTCTGGCGCAGCTCGTCAATATGGCCTACCATCTGGTCCTGTCTCTGCTGCACGGCACCGACCTGCTGCTGCTGTAGGAGGGTATCCATCGTGGTCTGCAGCTCGGGAGGGATGCTCATGACCGGAGGAACGGGTGGCGGCATGGTAGTAGTGACCGCCGGTGCAGAGCCCGAAGTCGAGGAAGATGCAGTGGCTCTCAGACCAGAGCTGCCTCGTACCCAGCTCCCATCTGCTAAACGCATGAAGCCCCACCTCTTCAAAGTCTGAAGAGAGATAGGACTCTCACCCTCGCGCACGTCGACCCCGGTGAAGACGTCGTCAGGTAGTGTACTGGCGAGGAGGTGGTGGATGAAGAAGGGAAAGATAGGCGTGATCTTCTTCTTCTTCTTCGATCTCAAGTAGGTGACCACCTTGTGCAGCTGGTGGAACATGATGTATGGCACTGAGATCTGTCATCGTGGCTCGGGAGGCGGTGTGAGGAAGTAGTCAATAAGTACACAGTCCTCGTCTGTGACATCATTTCCAGCACGAGGCCGGATCTGATGGCTAAGGAGAGCTCTGCTATCAGCCTCTGCATGAGCGATGGGAGGCTGGTGTAGGGGATGACACCCTTAGTCTCCTCTCCCCGGTGTCTCGACGTCTGACCAACCTCCTGGATCTAGTCCTAGTGGTCCTCAGCAGGTCCTCACTCATATCCATATGTGCTTCCGTGTTATCCGGAAGCAGGAGCACTGTCCTGAAGGAGGTGGGAGTGATCTCAACCCGGTGGTGTCGCACATAAGAAGTGATGATATTCATGGTGTCGTGCGCCTCGGCGTTCGCGTAGAACTCCCGGACCAAGTCAGGAGAGAACAGGCCCTCACCCATCCTCAGTACTGCAGCCATCCCGAAGCCCTAGAAGATAGGCTGTATGTCTGTGGCGTTGATCACCTCCGATGTGATTCGCCTCTCCATGACGAATTTCCCGCCCTGGTCATACCAGGTACGGGCAGCGGCAGAGATAAACCCATCCTCACGTAGTGGGGTGGGTGGTGGAGGTGGCGGTGGAGGCGGTGCCTCTGATGTAGGATGCTGGGGGGCTCGCGAGGAGCGTGTGACCCCACCTCCTCTAGTACGAGGCATCTATTTTATAGTGTTTTAAACAGTAAATTAAAGTGCAATAATAAAGGATGCAAAAGAACACACAAACTGACAAAACGAGTTCATAACAAGTAATATTCTCAAAAGTTCTTTAATCGTGTGTGAGCACGGAAATTTATGGCTTAGCAATCAACAAACATTAAGGTGCAAAGCTAGAATTAAATTTCAAAATTTTTGCAAATTTTCAACATGTCCGGATTTGTGTCCGGAGGGGCTGACGCGGACGCAAATCCAGACAGCTCAAGAACCCTAAAAAAATTTCGCGGCGAACAGAGTCGCCCAATTCTCCCAAAACGCACAAAACTACCAGAAAATTCGCACAATACTGAAGCCTAACGTGCAATTAACCAACCAATCCGATTCGAACAACCACCTAATTGAGCAATTTCGTCTAAAGTCGAAAACGTGAAAAAAAATGTCTCAGAAATTCAAAGAAAACCTGTGACGTTTGTTGGGTGGATTGCGGTGGTAGCGGCTGGGCTTGGTGGCTGTGGAGAGGTGGTGATGTGCGGCGGTGCGGCGCGTCGACTTGGGGATGCGGTGGTCGCCGGTGTTGGCTGCGGAGGAGAGGTGGTAGTTGTTTGGGCGTCGGCGGGTCGAGTGCGATAGAGAAGAAAACAGGCAATAGACGAAGAAAGAAGAATAGAGAAGAAGAGAAATCGTCTGTCTCTTGTCCGTGATTACGTCCGTGTATGCGGACATCACTGTCTGCAACTGTAACACCCCTACTAATTCAGTTCCTAATAATCCTATAAATGTCGCGCACAATAATATCTCGCAGCGGTAAATAATAAATTGTCGCCCTAATGGTGTCACTGTTATCACTCGCCCATACGGGTGATAACGATTTACCTGATAATCAACTTGCGAAACGTATTCCCGCAGTGACCACAAGAGATAGATAGCAGTACTTAAACAATTAAAACAAATTCAACGATAACCAATTATTACAGACCGTGAGCATCTAATCCAAAATACACCTCGGTTAAACAACCCGAGCCCAAACAACCTTAGTATCACACCGTACCAAGTCTATCCAACAGTAAACTAATAGTCGCGCCCCGCGTCGACCCACTAGCTAGTCTCCTGCAATAAAGATGGTTTGTGGTATGGAATCAGCCCCTGCTGAGTATGTCATCACATGCCCCGTCATGCCCCCAAAGACCCCTCAATTATTTGGTCGAGAGCATGAGGTTCATTACATGCAATACCGTTTTAATATTTAAAACTGTAAACAATTAACAGTAATATCCATACAATAACACAACCATCAACATATTTAATATAACCACAAGTATAACCAATGAACATCCAAGCGAAACAACGAGTATAATAAACAAGTACTAGTTCTCGTCCATGGTGTAGAAACCAATATCGTTCGCCACTGTATAATTCTCAACTGGATTATTTGTTCAGTTATACCTAGTGACAATGTCTCGTTAAAACGACATGTCTCTAGTTACCCATATATTATGGCGGGTCACCCACGGCAGTAGCCACTCCAACGGTAGAGTCTCCGACCAACGAGCCATTCTAGCTCACGGGAAATTTTCTTGATACTTGCGGACCCGTACGCGGACATCCTGGTATCGTTTTTGTGATCACAGCGCGCACCAAGAGCCACATCCTCTTGGCTTTACTTTCCTTCCTTATTAATTAATTAATTATTCCATCGCATCGCATTACCAATTTTTCCTAACACAGCAGACTAAGGTCATTAGTCCAATCCGGAGTCTGTAAACTCGGGATCCAGTGTTAGATACGAGAGCGGCGTATAGAAAGGCCGATGCTCCGTATAAAAGTCTCGGATAATATGTATATCTTATTATCCTAGTGCTACAACGTTTTTTTGACGATCCTTATATTTCATATAAGATAGCACCATAGCCGCTAGTTCGTTTTATATATATTGGTCCATATATACGAACCGGTACTGTTAACTCAACAACAGTAATAATAAGCAGCTATAAATATACAATTCATGCATATTAATTATCACATTCAGACAAACAATCTTATCACAGATCACACAGAAGTCTGAACTGAGGAAGCCCTCAGAGACAATCAGAGACACATAACAACATACCGTTCACCCTGATGTATTACGGTGGAGTATGAATCAGCAAGATCCTATGCTCCGTGTGTCGTCTCTATTAGTCTAAACAATACATAATGCTACTGATTAGCATACTGTATAAACCACACAATCCTACGGTACCCCGTACCGTCACTAACAACTCCCGGTTAACCCCCCGTTATAAACTGTCAATGTTTGTCGGGCTTTCGGCTTAACTCGAGATTGGAAAAGTGTTATATTACATGCGTAGTCTTGTCTTGTATATTAATACACTTATTGTTGAACTTATTATCGCATGTGACTTAATGTATGTTTGTACAACATGTAGTTTGTTTCATTATTGCATGTGTGATTCTTTGTCATGCACTACGCATCTCGCCTTAGTATTTATTTTTCTAAGGTTGTCTCTCTCTTTTTTTTTAAATTCAATGTGGTATAGTTCATATGTAAACAATACTTCCAATTACATGAATCCTTATTATCACATGTACACTCTCTTAACTTTAGAATCCCATATCCAATGTTTGTAATTCTTTTATCTTTTATCATATGTCATTTTAATTATGAAAGTACATGGTCATTAAACCACATTATATTTTTCCATCATAACATATATTTATTTATGTGTATGCATTGTGGAACTATTACTATATGGTAATTCTTATAATATATATTCATTCTTTTTATGAATACCTCTTATATTATAAATGTTATAATTCTTATAACATCAAAACCATATTATAAATCCCATTTAAAAATGTTAATATTTCCGAACAGCACCTATGTTCTTAAATATTTACAAAGTCCACCACATAATTAATATAATGTTACATTATAGTTATATAACATATCCTATGACATTTAAGTCATTAAAACAATTATAACCCATAGTTGTAAATTGTTTTAAAATACCAAACAGCCCTTAATATTTTCGGCTTTTACTATAACCACTAAACTTCTATAAAATCACAATTCAATCCCAATTTATAATACATAGTTTTCTAATTCCATTAAAACTATATATCATACATATATCTTTATAAAACCTTATATAAATTCCAAAAATTACCAAACTATACCAAAAGGTTATAAATATTATTCCTAACCTTATACTTCCTTTAAATCTCGTTTTACCACATATGTTACTCATTTGTAACAATGTTATAAATATTTATATTATACTTATATAATTCATATAAACTCTCCAAATTTAACCAAATAAACTTCTAAAAATTCCTAACAACTTAAGGACTTTACTAAACTCCATTTAGTACCCCTAAGTCTCGGAAATTACATTACTACCCAAGTCTTATAAATCTTTTACAATTTAATAAGTACCTTATTATAAGGTAGTATTTTAATTTCTTAAATTTTCCAAACTTGGTCAAAGTCTCCTATATAGTCAACTTTGACTCCTAATACCAAATGGGAACCAATTTTTCGGTAATTACCAATAACACCCTATACTTTTCTATTTTTACAATTTTGACACAAAACTTTATAAAATGTTATAATTTTTATTAAATTCATTTAAAAACCCTAAATTGCTCTAAATTAAGCCCACGGCTTTCTAATTTCCTAGTAATTACGATTTGGCCCCAATTTAACTATATAAGCATAAATTTAACTAAATAAGCTTATAAACTTAAATTAAAATGGCCTAATGACATGGCCTTATTACAACCTTGAACTTGCAAAATAAATTACACAATAAATGTCTCAAAATATAGCATATATTCTCGGCCTCACTTTGATTTAATTATTTTTCCACATAATGTCATAATTTGACCATTATGTTAATTAAATCTCTTAAATGACTAGCTTAATTTATCTTAGTCATTTTTTTCCATTTTTAGGTCAATATGACCCATATTTATAATTTCACTCTCGGCCATATATATATATGCTTAAAATTATAAAAATCATAAGTTTAAGGTGTTTATACCTTGATTAATCCTTGTATGAGCTCGGTCACTTGTAGGAAATTCACCACACACTATGTAGACATGTTTAATACACCAAAATAAGATATGGTTACTCCAAGCTTGAGCTTAACCATAAGGAATAATTAATGTAAGATTTAAGGCAAAAATCACCTTAAAAATGCAAGGAAACTTCTAGGTGGATTCGGCCTGAATCAAACACACACACAAGGTGTTAGATCCACCATATTGACATAGGAAATAGCTAGATCACAACAAGCTGCCTTGTTATTAGGTTTTACCTTGGAAAAATGCCTTAAAAGAGGGTATTTCTCTTGGATCTCGGCACCCTTGCTCCAAATGGCTAACCAACTGAATGAACATGTAAATATGAAGATTATGAGTGTATAAACTCATAAAAATTCAAGGAAGAAAACCGCTTGAAGGATTGAGAGGCTTAAGGTATGTTTTTACCTTAAAATGCAATTTTGAGCAACCTTGGTCCCTCTACTTGCTTCAACCGAGTTTAGCTGTTGTTCTAACCTTAGAACACTGAGAATGAGCCATAGGAACAGATGAGCCACGAAATCTAAGTGTAGGTAGTGAAGAGATGAAGAAAAAGAGCTAAAAATGACCTTAAAACCTTACCTTAAGAGCTTAGGAGTTAGATCTGCCTTCCATGCTCAAGAACAGGCTTGAGAGCTTCTAGGAAGGGAGGAACTCGCTGGAATGGATGGAATCGGACAAGGAGAAAGAAATGATTGGAAAGGCTTGAAATAATTGAAAAAGGTAAGTTTACTATTCAAATTGGTATTAGGTAGCAATTTGTCTACTAATGATTGTGAGCTGTCTCCTCTCCTCTTGCCAGCCGATTTCCATGGGGTCAAATGGGTCATTACTTGACCATTGACCATACTTGGTCAATTTGACTCATGCGGGCCCCACTTTTGGGTTTTATTAATATTTTAATATTAAATTTGTAAAAATTCGTAAATTTCTGGAATTAAATTCCTAATATGATATAATGTGATATATTATCATATTTAAAGGTAATTATAACCTTTAAGCCCATTAAAAATCAATTTAGAAGGCAATCTCACAAAAACGTGCTTTAAGGTGTTTTAGTGCACATTTTTGTGTCACAGGGTGTTCCTGAGCTTAGTTCTCCTTGAGAACGGTTTTGTTGTGTTCCTTACTTCATTATAATACTTAGGAATCCACTTTGGATCCTATTTGAGGTCATACAATCTTTATGGTGTCTTAAAGCACATTTTTGGCTTTACCGATCTTAAGGCGTGTTTTGCCTTGTTGAGATCTTTTAGATTGTTCCCCAATAATATTTAGATGTTTATTAATCATCTTAGATCATTAATAGATCATTTAATTATATTTTAAAGGTTAGGGGTATTTCAGTCTACCCCCCTTAAAAAGGCTTCGTCCCGAAGTCCTTAACCCTCTACAGTTCACCTAAGGAATCAAGTTCCACTAAGTAACCAAACAGTCCATTGCTAGGGAGTAACTCCCACTAGGTTCAGACCTAGTCTATACATACAGCATATATCAAATAACCAAACTCATGGTATAAACTCATTCACATCACAGCACTAAACAAGGTGCACATCCAACTCATCAACCAAAAGTACTCAGCGGTACTATATATATATTCAACCAGGTGCACTAAGGCACATACATAAAATGTATCATACATACAATCATCCAAACAACATGTATGACGCAGCATACCAACAAACACACTACAAACAACAAGACCTAATGCACAACATGTGCGCAAGCCAAGTGGTGTCTACCCCCCTTAAAAAGGGTTTGACCACGAACCCGTACAAGTATCACAGCTACTACTCGAAGAGTGCTGGGTACTTCGCTCTCATGGAGTCCTCTAACTCCCATGTAGCCTCCTCCACCTCATGGTTCGACCAGAGAACCTTGACCATGCTAACGGTCTTGTTCCTAGTCTGCCTCGTCTTCGTATCGAGAATGCGGAGTGGTACTTCCTCATATCGTAGAGCGGGGTCCAACTCTAAAGTCTCTGGCTGCAAAACGTGCGATGGGTGGGGCACATACCTCTTCAACTGTGAAACGTGAAAGACGTCGTGCACCCTCCCGAGCTCTGCTGGTAAATCCAGTCTGTAGGCTAACGGGCCCACTCGCTCCCTAATCGCATAAGGTCCAACATACTTTGGGCTCAACTTGCCCTTCTGCCCAAACCGGAATATCCCCTTCATGGGTGACACTCTAAGGAATACCATATCGTCGGTAGTGAACTCAATGTCCCTCCTCTGGTGTCTGCATATGATTTCTGCCGGTCCTGAGCTGCCCTCATGTTCTTGCGAATCTGTAGGACATCCTCCTTAATCTGCTCTAGGTACTCTGGTCCTAGAAGCGTAGTCTCGCTGGCCTCATCCCAGCATAAAGGAGTCCTACACGGTCTACCATAAAGTGCCTGAAATGGTGGCATCTGTATCGAGGAGTGGTAGCTGTTGTTGTAGGCGAACTCTATCAAGTGTAGACGCTCTAACCAGCTCCCCTGGAAATCTAAGGCACATGCTCTCAGCATGTCCTCCAGTGTCTGGATGGTCCTCTCACTCTGACCGTCGGTCTGTGGATGGAACGCCGTACTAAGCTTCAACTTTGTACCCAAGGCTTCCTGAACCTGTCCCCAGAATCTGGACAAAAATCGAGGGTCCCTATCAGAAACAATAGTCTTTGGCACACCATGGTGCCGGATCACCTCCTTCTGGAACAAGTCCGCTAACTTCGGGACGTTCCAGGTATCCTTCATAGCAACAAACTTTGCCACCTTCGTCAGACGGTCCACAATGACCCAAATCGTGTTCAGTCCTCCCTTAGTCGGTGGGAGACCGACAACGAAATCCATCGAGATGTCCTCGAACTTCCAACAAGGAATAGGCATAGACTGCACTAAACCTCCGGGTCTCCTATGCTCAAACTTAACCTTCTGACAGGTCAAGCATCTAGCCACGTACTCAGCTACATCCTTCTTCATCCCGCTCCACCAGAAATGAACCTTCAAATCCTTATACATCTTCGACGAACCAGGGTGGACGGATAAGGACGAGCAATGAGCCTCCTGGAGTATCTTCTCCTTCAGATCAGGAGACGACTCCGGAATACATAATCGGCCATTCAGTCGTAACATGCCATCATTACACAGTTCGAAATCATACTTCTGTCTCTCAAAACAACCCTCTGACATTTTCTGTTTGATGCTCTCCAAATACTGATCACTCTCCTGAGCAGCTCGTATCTCATCAATCATACTGCTGCTCGCTACTAGTGTAAATAATGAATGAGCTCTGCGGCTCAGGGCGTCGGCAACTACATTTGCTTTGCCCTCTTTGTACCTCAGGTCTATGTCGTAGTCCTTCAAGAACTCGACCCATCTTCTCTGTCGCATGTTCAGCTCCTTCTGAGAAAAGAGATGCTGTAGACTCTTGTGATCAGAGTAGATAGTGACTGTCACACCATACAAATAATGTCGCCAGATCTTCAAAGCGAAGACTACTGCGCCTAACTCAAGGTCGTGTGTGGGGTAATTCACCTCATGCTTCTTCAGCTGTCGGGATGCGTAGGCAACTACCTTCCCGTGCTGCATAAGCACACAGCCTAGACCGGTTCCAGAGGCATCACAGTATACCTCGAACCCATCGGTGCCCTCAGGGATAGTAAGAACGGGCGCCGATGTCAGGAGATCCTTCAGCGTCTGAAAGGACTGCTCACACTCTGCAGACCATAAGAACTGGGATTCCTTCTTCATTAGATTAGTCATTGGTTTGGCCTCCTTGGAGAAGTCCTTCACGAATCTTCGATAATACCCTGCCAAACCCAGAAAGCTACGGACGTCTGTGACTGTCTTCGGCCTTGGCCAACTCTTCACTGCCTCAATCTTAGCAGGATCTACAGATATGCCGCTAGCTGATATTGTGTCCTAGAAATGACACGCTGTCCAACCAGAACTCACACTTAGAGAGTTTGGCATACAGCTGGTTCTCTCTCATAATATTCAACACCTGTCTCAAATGTAACTCATGATCTTCCTTGGTCTTTGAATAGATCAGAATATCGTCGATGAAGACTACAACTGAACTATCAAGATGCTCTCTAAAAGACGGTTCATCAAATCCATGAATATGGCTGGCGCATTCGTCAATCCGAATGGCATAACGGTGAACTCGTAGTGTCCATACCGTGTCCTGAAAGCTGTCTTCTCAATATCACCCTCTGCAATCCTAATCTGATGGTAGCCAGATCTGAGATCTATCTTCGAGAACACACTGGCCCCTCTCAGCTGATCAAATAAATCATCTATCCGTGGTAATGGGTACTTGTTCTTGACTGTAACCGCATTAAGCTCGCGGTAGTCGATGCAGAGTCGCATACTGCCGTCCTTCTTCTTGACGAACAGTACTGGAGCACCCCAAGGAGAAACACTAGGTCGAATGAATCCCTTGTCTAGGAGGTCCTCCAGCTGTAGCTTCAGCTCCCTCATCTCAGCCGGTGCCATACGGTAGGGTGCCTTAGCAATAGGGCCCGTACCTGGCAACAAGTCGACGGCGAACTCAACCTCGCGCACAGGCGGCATGCCTGGCAGCTCATCAGGAAATAAGTCGGGAAATCTACCACGACTGGAATGTCTACGTCCGTCACGTCGCTCTGTCTCGTGTCCTGTACATAACAGAGGAAGGCTTGTCGGCCCTTCCTAACATCCTTCATCAGGGACAATGCTGACACGATCTTGACAGTCGGCTCTCTCCTCACACTGCGGTATGACACTGTCCTGCCGCTCGGCCCCTTCAGTAGTAGTCGATGCTCTGCACAATGAAGGCGGCCCCTATGCTTCTGTAGCCAATCCATGCCCACTATAATGTCAAAACCCAAGTTCTTGAACTCAATTAGATCAATGGGGAAGGTCTCAGTCATAATGCTGATCTCTAACCCTGTATACTGTCTGGTGCAACCTACTTTCTCCTTCGAAGGAAGGGTGACTGAAAAGTCTGAAAGCTGTTCGGGGGTGGCCCCCAGCTTCTTAGCAAATGCCGAGGAAATAAAAGAATGCGAAGCCCCTGAGTCGAACAATATGGAAGCACTAACACCATCAACAGAAAGGTACCTGAGATCACCTCTCGTATTAGCATCGAGTCCCAATAAATCACTAATTTACTGTTGGTTGTAATTGTCATACCTGTGATGACATTACCGGACTCCTTGGCTTGCGCCATATCTAAGATGCAGATGGTACCCTCCTTTCCATTTCCATAGCCTGAATTTATAAATTATCGGTATCAACAAACTGAACACATATACTTGAAGGTACAAAACTCTTATTTCATTCATCCACTGTATTATACAAGGTTACACACTTAGCTACTACTGCTATTACATCAGTACTGTCTGAAAGTCAAATTTAAACGGCCAGGTCGGATGTGGGTATCATTCACTAAAGCTGGTGGTGCGGTATTGAGCTAATGCTCTTAATACCATGATATATACAAGCCTCGACTCTCCACCAAATACAACACATCCCCAGACTTGAGGATGATCTTGCTTGCTAGATCCATCCTCTTCTGGTCTCCATAGATAAACTCAGCATCATCATCGCGATGGAGAATGACACAACCGGTATTCCTCTGGTGATGGACTCGGTCGTCTCATCACGTCCTGGTGCATCCCAAGCTTTCCTCCCTGCTCATAGTAGTTGATGATGCAAACGTCAGGTGTCATGTCGGGTAATGGATAAGTCTCACAGTCTTGAGCAATCCATTGCGTTTCTCACCAAGGTTAGGAAACTCTCAGGTATGCTAGGTATAGATACGCCACCTACCATCCTCACCTCTCGATAACCCTAGCTTGTGGATCCCAATCTTTCCCTAAGCACATCATGTGCAGTTTCATTCTAGAACCACTATTAAATACAGGGGTATAAAATCCTCCTATGCCCTTACCCAAAGCTCTACACTCATTCACTATGGTGATTTGCTCATCTAGGGTTAGGAACTCTCTGAGAAGTATCATGCCCGGTCTGACTACATGACACAACTCACTAGGGTACTCCCGTCTTTCTTCCACGGTCTAGGTGATCTCTGTCTTGTAAGTGTGGGATAGCAGATGTCGAAATCTCCTAAGAGGTAACAGGTTTCCTAGGTAAGTTGTTCATCTAAAGCGGTAATTAAAACACACATTCATGCTAAGATAAAGCGTTTAACACTTAGTCATGCTCTCATACAATGGTTAAGGTTTCAAATGCTAACCTTCACCGCGCTGGGTACTAGTGCCAGCGCCTGAAGCTCCCGCTGCATTCAGCATACGGTTGCCCGGCGGGTTCCTCTGGCCTGGTTCTGCTGTTGTGGCTGCTGATGCTGCTGCCCCCTCTGGGCTTGGGGCGCCGGCCCCCTCTGGCCACCTCGAGCTCCACCTCCTCCAGTAGGTGCGCTCTGAGTTCCCTTCTGCGGGCGGTACGCTCGGCTCTCTGGTTTAGCAAAGCACTCGAACGACCTGTGGCCCTTCTTTCCACAATGGTGGCAGTCCACCGCTTGCCCGGTGCAGTCGACACCCGGGTGGTCTTTACCACAGCGCTTGCATGAAAGTGGCGCTGGGGTGCAGAACCTATTATCATATCACACTCAGGTTAGTACAAGGATGGTAATGGGTAGTGTAGTACACAATTCATTCACAAGGTTAGATCGCTTACCCTTAGGGGACAGATCTAAGAGGCTGCACATCGTAGGTAGGCCCGGTCAGCAACGGGACCTTGTCCTTGCCCTTTTGGCTGGCCTGCTCCTTCTTCTCCCTCCAGGAGAACTTTTTCTTCCTGTGATCGTCAAAGTGTCAGGAATAGCAGGTATAAAAGCAGGCAGTAAGTAAGTAATTTAAATGGATTAAATAACTTAAGGTGGTTCTTACTTCCAGCCCTTACTGCCTCCGCTTCCAGCCTCAGTCTCCGCCTCTTTCTCTGGGGCCTTACGCTTCTGCCCCTGGCCGTCCTCCCGGCTGTTCACCATCATCTCAGTCCGAGAAGCGGCGTCATAACACTCCTGTAATGTATCAATGAGTTCCCCGAACTTGTAATAAATCAAACTGAGTTACAAGGTATAAACTGTCAATTAATTTTACCTGGACCGTAGGGTACAAGGTAGCACCCATGGCGGCCTTGATAGCATATCTCAACCCCCTCTAAACTTCTCTACTTTCCAGCATCAGAATACACAACTCCTGGGACAAAGTCCAAGAGCCCAATAAACAAGGAGTAGTACTGATCTACTGTCATACTACCCTGCCTCAGGGCCTCAAACTCCTCCCTTTTCCTCTGCTTCAAATGAGCAGGATAGTACTTCTCTCTCAACAATTCCATAAAACCTGTCCATCCAAAACCCTCCATAGCAAGTAATGTGCCTTCACGGACCTCCACCACGTACTGGCAGCGTCCTTCAGATGAAAGGCTGCTATGCTAACCCGGTGCTCAGCAGGCACATGAATGGCATCGAACGCCTTCTCGTGCTCAACAATGTATCTCTCGAGGACAGTGGGGTCAGCAACACCAT